>BQNB010001065.1:0-144817 GCA_026074375.1 Tanacetum coccineum
CCTGCTTCATCATTTGCCAAGTATCGGGTTCAATCCAATGTGCGATAACACATATGCAAGAACCGAGCACCCCATGAGGAGCGGACCAAACATCTGTTGTTAGGTTGACATTAGTATTTAAGTTAACAAAACCATCAATTATTGCTTGTTTAGCTGCTACCCATAATTTCACTGCATCACGTTTGAGAGTAGTGTGACTTACATGATTGTATTTTGGTTACAAATGTTTCTGAAACACCCTCGTTGTTTGCTCATCGTTATAGTGGTTGAATGGTAACCCTCGTTGAATAATCAAACCCGCGAATTGTTCATGAAGAACATCCGGATTATACACGAAAATACTCCCATCTTGAGACATAGACGATTGCCTCGATTCCGCAACCCTGTTTTTTGCTTCACAATGTGGATGGGTGATATGATTCTTCAACGTCAAGTTGGAATCTTTTAAAAAGAAATGAAACCAATTAATACATTGAACTTTTTTCGTGTTGTCGGACATTAGGCAAAGGTTGAAGTCTTTCCAAATCTGGGGGTTTCGATTATTTGGTAGGATTTGAACAACCGTCGATGAACTTGATGAACCGGCACCGACGGTAGTTGAGGCGCATTGACTTGCCATTAATAATTGAAAGAAATTCGGTTTTGCTTTGGAGAGTTTTTTTTGCTAAGGATTGTGATTTTTGAGTTGTGATTAACATTGAAACACAACCTCTCTATTTATAATGAAATGAAATGGCACAAAGAGTGTGTATGAAGTAAGCATGGTAGTCATGGTCTATTTTCAAAGCAATAAAGTAAGCATGTGAAGATAATCATGTGGGGGGCAAGATAAAAAATATGCCATAAAGATAAGCATGGGTACAAGATAAAGATAAGCAGGGGTACAAGATTTGTCAAAAAGAGTATGGGGATATGGGAAGAAATGATGTATACATCCCTTTACCCAAAAACGTCTTTATAAAACAGAAAAACGCTCTTTTGAGGCCCGAAACGACCCTGAAAGGCCAAAACCTGACACAACTCATTAATGAGCCTTGCCCGTTGGGCCGTTTCCGAGTGACCATACGAATTTTAGCTAAATCCGCCACAAAAATTTGTTGCCGCAAAATAAATTTGTTGCCAAAAAATAAATTTCTTGCCGAATTTCAGCTCGTTGACCGCATCTCTATCGAAAATGCTCATACACGGGTCCCCCCACATAAGAAAAGCTAAATTAGAAAAAAAATTAAAAAAAATACACGAACCAGTTAACCGAAACCGGTTCAAAAAACCGGTCGATACCTCAAAACCAAGAACCGGTCCCAAACCGGCGGTTAGGCCAGGAACCGGACCGGTTCCGGTCAAAACCGGTTCGGTTTTCGGTTTATACACCGGTTCAGTTTGGGAAACTGGTTTTTTTGTTCACGTCTAGTTAAGGATTCATTAACTGCTTTGTTTTGCTTGTTAGTAGGGACACATTGGGCAGGCTGCTTATCTATATCATTAATAATCATCATTAATGCATCATTTGGAACAGAAGATACATTACTTTGTACAACTTGTGCTTCGTTGTTCTGCACATACTGTTCATACGAAATACTATTACTCGTATATTCAGTATCCGAGTCAACAACGTCATTTGGTTGTACATCGTTTTGCATCTCGTGTTCCTCATGATACTCATTCATATTATCGAGATAGTTATCATGATCTTGTACCTCAGAGAGAGTGTCTGAATCATACGATGGACCGGCTTCATCTTAAACTGGATCAGCAGAAGAGAGATTGGCCATGAACATTGTATGAGCAGTAGGAGCTTCATCAACATCAGAGTCGAAGGCGTCACATTGTTCAGCTTGAAAGATGTTGTCTTCTGATGACATCAAATAACGTCTATTTTATAACATCATTTATCCCATGTAAATAACCCATTTTGTATAATTTTTGTAAGAATTGGTACTTAGAGGGTGTTTGGGATTGCGATGTGAAGATGATTATCTGATTATTTCATTTAGAAAACGTGATAAGCAATTTAATAGTGTTTGGATAACAAGGCTTGCTAATTGATTATCTACGTTTAAAGCTCTTGAAAACGCAATAATTGATAAGTAGGTATGAACCTACAGCTGGGAAACGCTATTTTTTTTCCTATGTGTATTTTACAAAAGTACCCTTAATATACTCTCAATTTTGTTCTTTTGCGTGTCCATAGCCTCATGCTTCTCAGTTGTTACTAAACAACCTTATCTTGTATTTCAGTATTAGTGGATGGATAAACTAATAAACAAAGATCTTTAAACATCAAATTTTTTAAATTAAACTTTATTTACTATACTCGTAAACCAACGTAAAGATTTATATGTTATATCTTTCAAGAATATTTGTCATAATGTTATAACAAATAACGTGATCATAAATGTAAAAATCTATTAAACATATTTTTACAAGTGTTAAACAATAAACTATAATTTTTTAATTTAAATAATCCACTAATATATAACAATGTCTATTTTAGTCATTTTGCATGTTAAGTTGTTAAATAATCTAGTTTGGCAAACACTCAAAAAACTGATTATCTGATTATTGGCGATATCAAACAACACAATCAAATCCAAACACTATATTTCAGAATCATGTTTTGTAACAGCTGATTATCTGATTATCCATTTTCAAAACGAATAATCTATTTTCAATAAGCAATCCCAAACACCCTTTGGTTCATGATAACATGGAAGATTCGTTAACACATTCGTCTCAAGTTATTGAAAACCCTTATTTATTCAGAGAGGCTGTAAATCTATCGATATAAACGCTGCAACTTCGGTGTTGTTTGGGCGTAGGCTAAGAGTCCGAGATAGCTCTCCATATTGCAATTTATATATCTAGAATCATAGGATCACAAATATTAACCTATAATTGCCTTTAGTTTAGTGAGCTTAGTTGAGCCATAAGGTGACCTTGGTATCAACGAGTACGTTCTTATTCCATTGGTAAGGACTCAGACAGTGGACTACTAGTATATAAAGAGCCGTTAAGCAGTAAGTGGGTAAAGTCTCCATGAGCTAGGGTTTAGTAAGAGCACCATTACTAATCTCCTAAGATAGATTATAATCAACATATGCTTACTTTATGTGGATGCTCTAATTGTGACAGAATTAGCGTGTCTAGGTCTTAGGATGAAGTACCGCCAAAGTCTAGGAATGATATTGTCATTCGAGATAAGACAAATATTGCACTAATTAACAAACCTGCCATTTTTATAACTTATTCATGGTTGATTACGGTTCCCTTACAATTAGTTCCTCGACCGTTCTTTATCGTTTGTTTGTCTTCTTGTGTGTGTTTGTTGCTTTACTTGTCATCAAAACCTTAGGTTAGATAACTAAACCTCGTGTCAGTCTCTCAGGCTGAAACCCCCTTATCATTAGATTAGGTCTAACTTAGGTCTTGCATAAATTAGATTAACTTAGATAACTAAAATACTGATAGATTAGATATTAACGCTCTCGCTCTTAGTGATCGACACCCTACTTACCACGAAACTCCATCTGACCGGGTACACTACCCGTTAAAGTGTTATTTTTAGGTTAGTCAACATAAAATCAATAGATAAAAATTGATACTTAAAATAACCCTACACAAATACACCATCAATTTTGTGGCGCCGCTGCCGGGAGTGAAAAATTATATTGATTTTTATGTGAGATTTTGGTTTTTAACTATTAGATTAGATCTAACCCTTTGGATTGTGCTATATTCTTGTATATATGTAATATCTGTATAATTTATCCTTTAATTGTTGCTTGTATATATGTGTGTTTAATAGTTTGCGTATTTAATTGTTTTTCTTAATACATTATTCTGGTCGATAGCTGAATACGACATATCCACTTCATCGGATACGGCGTATCCAATTCTTTGCCCAATACAGCGTATTCACTCAAACTGATTAATACGGCATATCCACTTCCATTGGATACGGCGTATCTATTATCTGGAACAAAAGCTGAAATCTTGGTTTTCCTATTTGATTTTTTGTGCTAAATTTTTTCTATCTTTCTTCATAGCAAATCCTACTGATCGTTTATCCCTTATTTCAGGTAGTGCATGACATGGAGTTCTACGAATGAACTATTTACACCTTACAAAGAACCTAAACGAGAATTTTGATCATTAAGGAGACACTTCAAGACTCTAAGTCTTGACGAATTGAGATAGCCTGATTTCAATCTACTTTCTGACCAAGAGTACTCAGAGGAAGAAAAAGCATAAGCAATGGCGAAAACCATGGAGCAATACATGAGTAAGACCCGAACGGACTATGGATCAGGAGTTAATAGGCCTAAGATTGAGGAAAAGAATAGTTTTGAACTGAAAGGCCAATTTCTTAAGGAGCTTTCGAGAAAACATGTTTAGCGGTTCGGATAATGAGGATGCAAATGAACACATTGAGAAAGTTCTCAAAATCGTTGACTTATTCCATGTTCCTAACATCACTGTGGATCAACTAATGCTCTAAGTCTTCCCTATATCCTTACCTGGAGCCGCAAGTCGTTGGCTAAGAAACAAACCAACTGGTTCAATCAAAACTTGGGAAGATCTTAAAACTAAGTTTTTGAACAAATATTGCCCACCTGGTCAAACTGCGAAGAAAATAGAGGAAATCAACAACTTTCAGCAAGAGCCAGATGAAACCCTTTATCAAGCATGGGAGCACTTTAAAGAACTCTTGATGAAGTGTCCTCAACACTATTTGACTGAGATGCAGGAGGTAATTCTGTTCTACAATGGGTTGGATGTTCCAACACGACAGATTCTTGACTCAAGAGGTGTCGTTCCAACTAATACAGCCGAAGATGCTAAAAAGGCCATCCAAGAAATGGCAGAATACTCTCAAAAATGACACAATGGAACATCTAGAGGAAGAAGTACTGAGACTTCTGATGGACTGGCTGCTATACAAGCACAACTGAACAATCTAGGAAGAGAGATCAAGAAGGTGAATGAAAAAGTTTATGCTGCTCAAGTAGGATGTGAACAATGCAAAGGACCCCATTACACCAAAGATTACCCACTAAAAGAAGAAGGGAAAACCCTAGAAGAAGCTTACTACATGCAATTTGGTGGACCTTTTTAAGGAGGGGGATATAGAGCGACAACTCCAGGGTACTATCAAAAGAACAACGTAAATCCTTCGTATCAAGAACGAAGGCGATCTATGAAAGATACCCTGAGAAAATTTATGAGTGAATCAACAAAGAGACACGAAGAAAATTCCAATTTTATTAAAGAAATCTGAGCTACGATAGATGCTGCCATAAGGAACCAAGGAGCATCAATCAAAACTTTAGAAATACAAATCAGGCAAATGAGCAAGGTACTACATGAAAGAGGATTTGTAAGCCTACCAAGCTCAACTAAAATGAACCCGAGAGACCAAGTCAGTTCGATTTCAACCACTATTGAAGCGGATTCATACTCGATACGTCGTATTGGATCATCCCTGTTGATCCCAAACCTAGATCGATTCCTTACCTTGTAAAGAGTATGTTACCTTGGATTAATCCAAAATAACAATAGTAGAAACTTTGTTTGTATATCAAAGAGTATGCGGAATCTACTCTTTAATATCTAGAAGACATATCAATAGAACAGTGAATATGAATGAATGAACACACGATGTAATAAAACGCTTCAATATTATTAATGATAATAATACGAGTACTCTATCTTAGAATATCAATCACACTTACCTCGGAACGGAATAAAAGACCCAAGAAGTTTCACTTTACTTTGCTTTATTAATAATGTTTGCTTTGACAATGCCCTTGTTGACCTTGGAGATAGCGTTAGTGTAATGCTTCTCTTGACCTACCTTAACTTAGGATTAGGTGAATTAGCTCACACTAGATTGACAATTGAATTGGCGGATAGGACTGTAAAATATCCAAAAGGAAATAGCTGAAAACGTACTTAGTATGAAATTGGTAAATTTACCCCTTCTCCCTAGACTTTATAATTTTATATCGCCCGAGGATATCAAAAAAAAAGTGCCCTGTATCCTCGGTAAGACTTTTTGTCTACCGCCCTAGTCTAAGATGATGTTTAGGAAAAAGAAAGTTACCTTTAAAGGTCAGGGAAGAAAAGATTATTTTCAAAAGTGTTAAACTTGCTAGTAGTTTAATTAAGAGGGTCTACATGCTAAGTTTGAGATAAAGAATGAAACTTGATTTAGAAGCTAGACTTATGGGAGAGACTCTGATGTTTAATAAATTCATTAGACCCTTTCTTGGTCAGACCATTTGTAATACATCCTTTACACAATTACTATTCATACAAATTCGGCTCATTCACTATCTACAATTGATTTAATGATCTAAATGAACCAATTGAGCTTAAGAGAAAATCAAAGAGATGATTTGATGCCCACCATTGAGGAATGCGAGGTAACTGAGGAATTTAGAACTAGGGATGAAGATCTTGATACTAGAATTGATGATTACCTTAGTTATTGCGACGATGATAAGAAGATTCATATGGATTGTGCTCACAACTTAAGGTTTTCTTGCATGATAGGATTTGAATTCACTCACGCTAACTTTTTCCCATTATTGTAGGTCAATGTGATGTCTAAAAAGTTTCATAACTTTATAATGAAAGATAAGATGGTGTACAAAGGGAATAATGTTGTAGGAGCCGTAATGAATGTGCCTATTTTTGTTAGAACTTTTTCCGTTGTGACTGACTTTGCAGTTTTAGAAAATATGGATGCTTATCGTGATGAAGGAATGGGTGATGTTATTGTTGGCAAACCGTTCTTAAGAGAAGTTGGAATTAAAGCAAAACGGTTTAAAGGGATAAATACCCTTTACAAAAATGATGATGAAGCAACTTACCAAATGGTGCGATCACATTCGAGGTTTAAAAACCTCACTAATGAGCAATGCAATAAGATCCCACCATTACTGAAGGTAAGTGAAAAAGATGAGAAGAATGGAATTTCGCATGCATACCAAAAGCTTAAGGGGTTCTACAAAGGAGTTTTGAATCTAGGACCCGAATACATTCGAAATGCAAAGACGGAAGAATGGCTCACACGCGGGCACATTAGCGTGCATGAGATGGAATAAGACGAGAAGCTGAAGAAAAGTCTAACTTAAAGACTTCGCTGTAAACAAAAGTGCTTCCCGGGAGACAACCCGGAATGTTATTTAATTTTGTTATCGAGTCTGTCTTCCCAGACATCAATACGACATATCCGCTCCATACCATACGGCGTATTGATTGTCTGGACGTTATCAGTCTTTATTTTTATTGCACTTTAAAAACATTATTGTCAGATTTTGAATACGGCGTATTCATTCATCTGATACGCCGTATCCACCAGACTGACCCGTAATTATTTTGTTTAGTTTAGTTTAAATTAACCGTAGGTACCAAGATAGGAATACACATGTTCTTCCTATATTTTCTACAGGACCTCGTGAAAGAAATATCGACGAATATTGGTGGAGAATTTAAATATCTAGAGATCTTGAAGTGTTGGAGTCTTGAAACTTCAAGGCGGTTGTTCAACACAATCTTGCTCATAAATGCAACTTGGAGAATCTACCAGACAGATGGATCACGGGGTGTTTCTATTTTAAATTCTTTTTAAATTTCCCGTTTATATTAATGTTTTATATACACAACGATGGAGTTGTATAATTTAAGTGGGGGGGGGGGTGGAATAAGAATGTTTACTTGTCTTATTTTTCACACTAAAATGCTTAAATTATGCTTAAATTTAAAAAAAAAATCAAGCATACTTTTGTGAAATGCATGAATCATAAACCCGCACCAATAACCTAATTAGCTATTGATGAGGATTTAGCCTTTCTTTTCTTAACATGTTTACCCAAATTCTACAAAATATGAGTGTGTCGGTGATGTTGTAGACTTTAGAACTTGGCTTGGTATATCACTCGAGACCGCAATGATAAGTACTATAGATTTAGATGGAGTAACTTGTTTAAATTGGTAAATTTTAAGATTACACCCAAATCGCCTTTACATGTTGCTTATTAACTAACTACACCGGTTAGTTAACCTCCCGTTTAAACCCTTTTCCACTCTCATCTTTAGAGTGATGATCCACTAGAACAACCCGTAGAGCCAATCCTTTAGGAATTTACACCAACTATTTGTTTCGTTACACCCTTACACCTTAACTCAACCCTGTTTTTGATTAAGTTTATTTTTGTTGTAGTTTGCTATATAGTTGTAAAGCTTGTATTTCTTGAGTTCTTGTGTCATTTTCTATCTTTGGTGCGGTTGGAAATTTGCACATTACAAATGGGAATGTATATTAGTAGTCAAAGCTCATGTGATTTTACTACCATCACAATTAATGGTGAGTCCGAAGAACTACCGAAGGAATTATTATGATCGTAAATTTGGTGAAACTACACTGAGATTTGAAGAATAGTTAGCAAAAAAAATTGAAAAAAATGAGAAAAATACAAAAAGAGTGATAATTTCTTTTGAAGATAATCGTTTCGCAATTACCGAAGGAATTACACGAAGGATCGATTATTCATTGATACGTCTTAAAAGTCAACGATGTAAAGTATTGTACAAAGTAGAAGATATCGCCGCTTGCCTTGTAGAGTATGTAAAGTTTTAAGACGATTGGGAAGTTGACTGTTACGGGAACGCCAACTTAGGTTGTTGTTTTTGATCTATGATCAAGACGTTGTAAATAGTCGTGTCTTTGTCATAGTAACGATCGGAAAAAGTGTCTAGCAACTTGTATCTTAGGCTTAATCTATTTGTTTCTTGATTTTTTATTTAAACAAACAAATTTACTTCCCTCTTCTCACCAATGATTAACCATGGTTTTACAGCGATTTGAGGAGGTGATCGAGCGTGCATGTCTATTCTGTCGTTACGGCCATGTATGCATGTCTCAGCTGCCTTGTTGGTTTACAACTTTTGGTGAAAGTTAGAAGGTCCTTACCCTATATCATTCTTCATCCTAACCATTGGTTAAATTTGAATGGGGATGTGATCGAACACACATGTCTATTCTGTCGTTACGGCCATGTATATGTGCTTCAGCTGCCTTGTTGGAGTACTGGTTACTTCTGGTGAGAAAGACTTATCTATATGGATCAAACCGGTATGCTCCTTTCCATACAAAAATACCATATTTACCTTTATTAAACTTGTTACTCCTTGGTCTTTAGTGTTAGGAGATGTGTATCCTCTTGGCAAGCTTATGATAGAATACTCATCCGACCGAGCATTTGAGCGAATTAGTTTAATGTTTCCACAATAGAATTAGTTGAGTGAATTTGCAGTGTTTTCATCTATTCTTATTTAGTGAAGGTGTTTATGTTGTTGTACTTGTAATGATCAATAAATATCTTTAATAGAAAAATATCTTTAGGGTACATTTTTATAAATTCTAAAGGTTACTTGAGGACAAGTGGATTCATAGTGGAGGGATATTTGATGACATCAAATAACGTCTAATTTATAGCATCATTTATCCCATGTAAATTACCTATTTTGTTATATTTATTTTAAGAATTAGGTACTAATTGTTTATATTTGTTATTTGCCAGGTAATTATCGAGATAGTTGGCAAAGATAGAGAAAAAGACGTCCCTATGTTTTGAAGCATAAACGAGAGTTTTAGGGAAGTCGTTGATTTGACATCAATATGCCGTATCATTCTCCAGAAGCATTACGCCGTAATCTAAGACTTTGAAGAAACTCAAAGACCATTGCCTGACTTTGAAGAATACGCCATAGATATGCCGTATATGATACTTTGGTCAAAAAAATCAAGGAAAACAACATTTTCAGCCAACTTACTCACGTATCTAAAAAAACCCAATATCGGATATTGAGTCAATATTCCGTATCCAGAAAATTCGAATATGACATATTGGTCAATATGCCGTTTACAAAATTTCGGATAGGCGTATTAATTTCTTGCGCAATGAATTTGGAATATTTTATTCTTGGAGCCCACGCCAAGTCATCCAATACGCCGTATTGAGCTTCTCAATACGCCGTTTAAACCGACTTCCAGACCACTACATATAGACGACCCTAAACTCAGTTTTAGGTATGCAAGTGAATCCCTAAGCCACCAAGTCGACCAAGAGACGATCAGAAGAGCATAGAAGGTCAGAGAAGAGCTCAAGAATTCATAGGAAACTCTTGCTAAATCGCTTCACGCAACCGGAATACACAATTCGATTGAGGTTTTCTTTAATTTTGTAATCGTTCATATATCTCAAACAGTGTGTATTTTTACAATGACTATCGGCTGAGACCTTTAGGTAGTAATCAGCCATGTTTTTGACAGATCTAATGTTTGGTTTGTTTACTCGATTGTTAATTATCGTTGATTTTGTTTATTGTTTATCAATTTATTATTTTTTGTTTGCGTGCTTCATTATGAGCGGTTATAATTCAAATGGGTCTAGCACTATATTTTTAATGCGCTGCAACTTCGGTGTTGTTTGGGCGTAGGCTAAGAGTCTAGGATAGCTCTCCATATTGCAATTTATATGCTTAGAATTATAGGATCACTCAAATATGTCTATCTTTTATCCTTTAGTTTTAGTGAGCTTAGTGGGGCCATAAGGTGACCTTGGTAATCAACGTGACTACGTTCTTATCTCCATGGTTAAGGACTTGGACAGTGGCGAGGGACTACTAGATATAAAGTGCTGTTATGCGTAAGGCGGGTGTAAAGTCTCATGAGCTATGGGGTTAGTAAGAGCCCATTACTAATCTCCTATAGATAGATTATATGTAACAGTATGCTTATACTTTAATGCGGTGCTCTAATTGTGACAAAATTAGTGTGTCCTAGGTCTTAGGGATGATAGTATCCGCCTAAGTCTAGGAAATGATTTGCCCATTCGAGATAAGCATCATCTGCACTAATAAACAAACCTACGTTTTATTGATTTTCATGGTTAATACGTTTCTCTTACATTAGTTCATCGACTCGCTTTCTTTTCGTTTGTTTGTTAATATGTGTATGTTTATTGCTTTACTTGTCATCAAAACCTTAGGTTAGATAACTAAACCTTATGCCAGTCTCTCAGACTAAAACCCCCTTATCATTAGATTAGGTCTAACTTAGGTCTTGCATAAATTAGATTAATTTAGGTTTAACTTAGATAACTAAATTACTGATAGATTTAGATATTAATGCTCTCGCTCTTAATGATTGACACCCTACTTACCATGAAACTCCATCTGACTGGATACACTGCCCATTAAAGTGTTGTTTTTAGGTATAGTCGACATAAAATAAATAGTAAAACTTGATACATAAAATAACACCTACACAATGACACATCATCTTCGTTCTGAGCCATATCCTGAACTGGTCCCTCGTCTACATCATCATCAAAAGTGTTGGTTTGTCCACCCGTAAGAAACAACAATTGCTCCCCATCCAAATCTACTCCATTTTCTTAAACTTGCATCAGCAACATCTTTTCCTTGAAGTAGTCAGAGTTCTGTGGTCGCTTTGGCTGATTGCAGTTTCTTGCTATATGACCAATCCCATTGCAGTGGTAACACTTGATTGGCTTTCCTTGCCCAACATTTGCATTACCAGCTCTGTTATAAGCTCCCCTATTTCTTGTAGCAACAACACCCCTAACATTGTTTCCTTGAACCCTATTCTGTCTCCCCTGAACATTCTGAACCACAACCCTGTCATTCTACACAGTGGCTTGATTCCGTGTGTTGGAGGAGGTTCGCAATTGATTATTGGTTGGAGGAAATTGTGTTTTGTATTGTTGGGCTAGAAGGGCAACTTGTTTAGTTAAATTGTCAAGCAATTCATCAGCTGGAGAAAGACCTGTATCAAGTTGTGCATTATCAGCAAACTAAGGTTGATAGGTGACTGGTGGAATGTAAGAAGATGTGGTGGGATAATGATTACCTCTTGTCTGAACGTTCGGACCTATCATAGTCATCCCGGTCACGAAGGATCTCTAAGTTGCGTGCAGCATCCGCAACCTGAGCAACATCCGTAAACTGTATACACATGACATGGTCAAGGATTGACTTATGAAGACCCCAACGAAAGTTCTTCGCCTGTTCTTCTGCAGTGCCAGCAGCCTGTCCAAGAAAACCAGCTAGGCGGAGGAAACGCTGCATGTACTCAGTACTATTTTCACTCGCCCTTTGGCGGATGGAATGGTACTCCCTCTTCAAGCGCTCTTGCTCGGCTCGAGGGAAAAACTGAAGAAAGAACAGCTCTTTGAAAGCTGCCCAAGTCAAAGTAAGGACCCACGCATCTCCTCCTTTGGCCTGCTTATAGGCCTTCCACCAAGCCAACGCGTCACCCTCGAACTTATACACAGCCAATCTGGTCTTAAAAGCATCATTACAATCCATCACGTCGAAGATCTTCTCCATATGGGAGATCCAATTCTCAGCATCAACAGGGGCTACTGCCTTCTCGAACGAACGGGGTTTCTGCTTATTGAAGCGCTCAAGCCAAGTATGAATAGTGACTGGTGGAGGATTACTACCCGAAGCTACAGCACCAGTGCGGTACTCTTCGCGAACCTGCTCGCGAATCTGTGGGAGCATGGCATCCACGGCTGCCTGAACGGCCGCAGCGAGTTCAGCATCGGTACGAGTGTTCACCATCTGACATTTGCAAAAAGGGTTTAATGATTAAACGGTTAAAAGGTCAAAACGCGACAGAAGATAAACGTCGATTCTGAAGGAACCTAATGTCTACCCAATCCTCACAGGTCAAGTTTTAGAGCCTACAGGTCGAAACCTTTAGCTCTGATACCATAATTGTAACGACCCACTCCGGAAAGGAGGCCGAAACGTCATAATCATGGTGTCATATCAAAGCATAATAAAGGCATAAAGTCATAAATGATAACATAGGACAAGGTGGAAAGCCGGAATCAAACATCGGCTCCCAATTATGAGATCAACATGAATAACGTAAAAGAAGTCTAAAGGACGAAACATGTGTCCAAGATAGTATAGCACATCAAAATGTCTGCGATATAAAGAAAGGAAGCTAAATAGGTCACTTCCTAAGCACACACTCTCTCATGCCCAATCTCCCTCTAGATACCTGCCGTATAAGAAAGAGAAAGAAATACGGCTGAGCATAACGCTCAGTGAACGGATATAATAACAATGTAAGTAATAAGTATGAATCCTGGATAATAAGTATAAAGCAGCGGAAAGATCATGAGTGTCATGAGGAAACCTGGAGAATGCGTCATGAAGAATAGGAAATAAACATGTAAAGCATGGTAACGTGAAGTCAAAGATGTCATGAGATATCATGGATAGTATAAACATAAATAATAAGGAATGCCCACGAGCTCATATAATCATACATGTCATAACGTGAATACATGCATATAATAGCGGGGATGCCTCAACATGTCTAGAGGGTGTCCTCTTATAATAATATGGGTGGAGGGATCTGCTCCAATGTGATGGATGTAGAGCAACACCTCAACGTCTCCATGAACGTGTTAACATGTAAACTAGGATGCACCAATACGCCCCTGAATAATAATGGCCCCAAACATGCAATATTAATTGGTAACATTGAAAAAGGGACGCCCCGTGAAATCATCTCAACGCGAAAGGAGTCGTGGACACAGTGCCGTCATGTGTTACGGTCATGGTACCTCCTGGACTAGGTGAGTAAGTATGTAAATCATGGTCATGGTATATATAGCTCGGGCAATAGAATATGTCAGAAATCAAAATGTAATGGATCATGGCAAAAAGACTAAAATGAGAAAGATCGCAGTTCTGGGGATGAAACATGAAAAGAAAGAATGTCTTTACTGAAGGACGGAATAATCCGTACTTATGTCCAGCAGTAACGGAGAGATGGATAAGTAAGATGGAAGTATCCTGCTTAATGCGTATCTACTGTTAAAGGACATATATAAGTTACTTGTTCATGATTAAGGTTACTTTCCATTTTTAGTAACTTTCTATTTTTAGTAACTTTCTATTTTTAGTAACTTTCTATAATTAGCATGATTCCTTGATTAGTACGTTCTATGATTAACATATTCCATGATTAATATGTTTCATGATTAGTATTCTTGTTATATTGGGTACTTTCCAAAATAGCAGCTTCTAATTTTATACTAGTAGTTTCCTAAAAAATAGACTGTCCTTAATTATTTCCATAAATGATAACTTTCTGAATAATAAATCCATAATTAAACTTCCCAAAAATAGACTTTCTAAAAATAGCAGGTTTCTATAAATAGCAGGTTTCTATAAATAGCAGGTTTCTATAAATAACATGTTTCTATAATTAGCAGGTTTCTATAAATAGTAAGTTTCCATAAATAGCATGTTTCTATAATTAGCAGGTTTCTATTTCTGTATTTACAATCCAAATCCTTGATCTTACATAATTTACGTAATTAGTCCTTTTTGTTATTAATTTTAATTAAAATATCTTTAATTAGCCTTTTTGCAACACAAGCCTTATATATCCACATCTGGTATTTTCATTACTATACCTTGTAATTATGATCATTACCTTGTACTTTTCATAATTTACCTTTTAGTCCCTCAGTTTTAAATACAATCGAATTATATATATAGTATATATAATTAAATCATGTTTAACCAGAACACTTATCAAATGACAATTTATACCTTCTATTATTTTTCACCAGAAATCTATACATTATATTAACAATGCCATAATACTAGCCCCAAAGTTTCAGAGATTACATAAACACCCCTTTATACTTGTAAATGACAAAACGGGTAAATCCAATTAATGCCAGAACCTAATTAAATTTTCCCCAATAATTACGAATTTTTTACATTCATTAGAATGTACTCGGACCTGGAAAAATATAAAAACCTAACCTAATTTCCTTTTCCAATTTATTTCTTCTTTTCTTCCTAATTCAAAATCGGAAACTTAAAAATCCCACAGAATTAATCTAATCTTGCTATACAATTTTTATAACAATTTTCTGGGTCATACATGATATATACAAGTCATAAAAATTATAAAAATCGAAAGTATTAAATTATCCTAAGGCCGAATACAATTCTTGATTTATTTAGGGTTAGATCATGGTTAAGCTTAATAAATCAAGATAACGTGCATGGTAATTTTTCTCATAAACATATAATATGTATATTCATGTAAAGGAGTTATAAATTACTTGGTATAATTATGTGATGATTTTATGGATTTTTGAGTTCGGCTATGGTATTGCGAATTCAAAAGAAACTACCATAAATCGAATCAAGCTTCAAACCAATGACCAATAATTTTTATTAGTTCCTTCTACTCCCAAGACACCATAGAAAATCGTTTCTTGCCTTGAAAATATAATGGTGCCGCCACTATATTTGTTTAGGTTTTTTGAATGGTTTTTAAGATATTTCCAAATGAAAATTGTATTAAAAAAGATATACAAACTAAAATGCGAGATTTGGGTATTTTCAAGTATCAAAATTAGAACTTTTATTTTTGCCTAAAAATATTTCATAATTTCCTATATTATATTTTATTATTTTTATGTATAATCTAAGTAATTACTTTTAATATTGCGGCAAAAATAAAAAAATATTAATATTTTATATAGAAATAATTATTTTTCTGCTAATATAAGTTATTTTAATATTTTATAAATTCATACTTGTCACTTGATGTATTTTATAATTTATAACAATTGATCTGAATTTTATTCATGCTTTTATTAAATTTTCTGACATTAGGGGCATTTTGGTAATTTTGCACTTGTTCTGATTTTAGGGTTTTACAGTTAGTGGCATTTCCGATTCTAGTCCGATCCTCATACGATCCTGCGATTCCGATCTTGCAACGAGAAAAACGATCCTAGATAGGATCCCGATCCTGACAACCTTGGTGTAACCCTTTACAAAGCTAGTTTTTAAATGTCAATCAAGCCGTCCAGTTTATAGTTCATCTTTTGGAAACATAATTTTTTTTCTAATGTTCTGCGTCCAATCACGTTCTAATAATTCTCGATTTTTAAGTGCGACTTCTGGATCTTGGTTCAGTCACGGTTTCAATAAAGCCTACTTTCTCTTAAGATCGCGTATCTTTGTGATAATGTGAGGATCTTTTAATTAACTTTTCCTAGTGAACGGGTTTAAAGTTTCTAGCCAGTATTGTCGTCTAAACTAGTTTTGCTGACAATGAAAATCTTTATGTTCAATGCCGAATTACTTCTTTTCTTGCTTAGTAGACTACTTTACAAACTTAGAACCACATTTTACATTGAGAAAAGCCTGACAATAGAAGAAGAAAAAAAGAACAAAATGAAAGTCGTGGTGTCCTTCCACAAGGGAATAGTTAAAAAAGTACTACACGCCATGGTACAAAAGTTGATGTATAGAGTATTTCCATCGTTAAGATAACCAATATTCCGTTTTACTACTTACTACTCTATTTGTTCTAAAATAAGTGTTTGATTTTTTATTTTTATTTGAAACGGAAATTTTATTAGAAACTAAGAAGAGGCTAGAGGAATTACATACTAATACCCATGGGCTTTTAAGCCAAGAAATCCGGTTTAACTGAGACTTAGACCTGCTTAGTCATCCATTAAAAAAGACATTTGGACCACATCATCTCAAATAAGGAATCCGGTTTAGAAGTGGGATCGCTGAAAAGAGGGGTTTCGAATTCCAAAACAACGCCATCCACACACGTAAAAGAATCCTTCAAGAGATAGGAAGGCGAATACTAGACAGCCAAGATATCCACTCGTTATAAGAGTGAAAGCTAAAACGGTTTGCTCCCACCAAGTCAGAGGACGGAGCCACACTTTTGAACATGGAAGAAAAGAAAAATGATCGAAGTTTTCTTGGCTCGGTTGCAAAAATAGGACATAGAATCGACGGAATGTCAATTCCCGAAGAGGGACATGGTTACATCGTGTAGGCAAAGCAATCAAACAACCCTTCAGGATGAACACATATATTTTTATGGGAATAAACCTTTCCAACGAGTCGCAGCATCTGCTTTAGGGAGAAGAAGATCATAATGTAGGCGCAGCGAAGATTTGACAGAAAACAAACAAAAGCCTTCTAAACTCCAACTCCAACGATCCTCAATGTTTGAGAGGACAAGACCACGAACTGATTGGCAAAGTAAATTAAAGGATTTTGCTTTATTCCCCTTTTGGAGGAGGCGAAATGAGAGATAAAAAAAAGAGAGCCCACGTTTAATCAGCCACAACTAATGGATTTGCTCTCTTCAGGCTATTACAGCTCGGAATTTTTTCCTTTAAGGAATACTACCAATCCAAGAGATCTGCCCAAAGAAGTGGTTAAACCCCATTACCCAATTTTTTTTGAATAAATTGGAGAAAATCAATACTTTATCTTTTGAGCGAATTGACAGCTTGAAGGATATCAGACCAGATGGATCGCCTATTCGGCTTAACTGTGAGCCCATTGTTAAAGTGTTTCATTATCAATTTTAACCTTAATTTTTTTTATATAATACTTGATAAAATTATACCAATAAAATACATTGAAACTTAATCCATTCATATATTTTGAATCAAATATTATATAACAAAAAAAAGTTAAAGTCAAAGTTGAACAAATTTGACTATAAAAAAGTTAAACTGAACATTTATTTTAATACCAAGGTAATATTATTTTAAAAATACAATGCATGCACTAATTTTAGAAAGGTTATATTTGATGGTATTAAGGGCCCGTTTGGTTTGTTAATGAGAATATGGATTTGAATTGGATTGGTCTAGGATATAGGTTTGATAGGGGTTTAGGATCGTAAAATTAAATTAATTATATAAAATTTAAATTAAATTTGCATGATTAGTACATCATTATATGATTTCTTTTATTCAAACAAGGACTTTGAAATAAAATAATAATTGAATGCATGGTCAAAAATGCATACAAACGAATATATCACTGTTTTGTGTCAGAAATTTTAATGAGCTAGAGGGGTTTTTGTAGAATCCCGTATTTTAACCCAAAGTTTTAACCCAAACCACACAACCCAGTACCCCATACCAAACAGCTACTACTAAGTTCACTTTGGGTGAGTTATTTTACAAAACCAAAATTCAAAGCATCAAAACACGAGGGAAATACCAAACCAGAAAACCAAATGTTGATATAGGTAATATGGGTCCTCTTTGAGGACGTGTTATAGTAAAACGTATTTAAATAAAAAAATATCTTAAATGAGACATACGTTGAACATTTAGATAACTAATTTGTATTATATTTTACAGATGGTGACACTTTATATATAATATTTTTTCTCGAAGGGCCTCAATATGTAATTTCGTCCGGGGCCCTCAATTTTTTTTGAAATTTAAGGACGGCCTTGGTAATCTCGCAAAATCTGATAGGTCTCGATTTTTGGAAACTGAAAACAAAACTCAGAGTCACAGTTTGGTTTCGGTATTGCGCAAAATTGACCAAAACCGACTCATTCTTAGAGCAAAATGTGTGGTGGTGAAAGCGTTCGATGAATCCGACGTGGAGCTCGCCGGTAGCTCGCCACCACACCACAAAGCTCGTCGTTTGCTCGCCGATTTCGACTTCGCCAAATAGACGCGTTTAGAAAGAGAGAACTATTTTTGGTTTTCTTTGTGTGTTTTTTTATTGGTTTATGTCGTTGCAGTTCACAACGGAAGAGAAGTTGGCAGTTGGATGTTTTATAAAAAAATTTACATTTTTAGAGGCACTTTATGTTTTTTTTGTTGTCATTTACAATTTTGTTTATAAAAAATGAATAGTTTGATGTGTTTTTTATTTTATAAAAAATAAATTTACAATTTTGTACTTTTAGTTTGATATTGTATTTTTATTTGAATGAATTTAGTTTGTTTGAAAATATAGGGAAAAAATTATATGAATGGGTGGGCTCAGATGACATTAGTTGTGATGTATTGTGAGGGAGGGTCAAATAATGTGCCACTGATGTGTCACTAGTGAGGCCATGATACCTTACGCTCTTACCTTGCAAAGTTACATACATTTAATCTTCTTAGGGTTTGTTTGTTTAAATTTTGTATTAAGTTATGTTTAAATAAGAGATGACTTAATAGAGACAGTCTTATTTTTATCACTTTATATTTTCAATCATCTTATCAATTAAATCAATCATTAACAAATAATTTTCATATGAGTTAGTAAATTTAGTTAATTTCATATTAAGTCAATTAATTCTATTTCAAACAGACTTATCTTTTCCAGTCGCAAGTACATTGCTCGAATTTAAGAAACCTAAGCTTGCCTTTATATGTAAAATATACCTTTTTGTGATCATGAGGGTGAGAAAAAATAATTTTCAAGAAAACTATTGGTCATCTTTCAGATAGATCCGATTGGCAAGCCATAATGATAAGGAATATGAATGCAAATATGGTTTGAAAGTAACAGAAAAATGATGTCTAAGGACCACTTAGGTATATAAGTGTAATATCCAGTTTTCCACTATAAACACACTCAAGGAATATTAAAAATTTATAACGTTCTTCACGTGATTTATTAAAATATAACAACTAGAGATTCAATTGACTATTTACGCACTTCCATGGGCTTCCATTGACTAGTAACATTTTTCTCTACTTTGTTTTATATTTTAAGAAACCATTGTTACAATTCACCTTAATGCCCGCCACTATCCAATGTTCTAGAAATGTATATATTATTATTTACTAGTTTTAATGCTCGTGCACGCACGGAGTTTAGATATTATGTTTTTTTAAATACATGTATATTTTTAAGTTGTGTTATAGAGTATTATCGAAATATATGAAGAGTAGGGAAAAAATTTTTTTTCTTTTTATCTTATATACTCCCTCGTCCCTAAATAAGTGTCCACTATTGACTTTCGAAGTCAATCTTCTCTAACTTTGACCTTAAATTATTTTGTTTGTGTTATATAATATTTGATGAAAATTATAACTAGTTTTAATGCCCGTGCACGCACGGGGTTTAGACATTATGTTTTTTTAAATACATGTATGATTTTTATTTTTATTTTGTTTTATAAGTTATGTTATAGAGTATTATCGAAATCATATGAAGAGAATAGATTCATATCTTATATATATTATATGAGCTTGAGGATAATTACTAATTTTTTTTCTTTTGATTTACCTGTTAACTAACTCGACATTGTGAGCCGACTAATCTCTACAAAACTACTCTTTTAGGTAGCCCGAAGTCGGCTCATGTGAACCTTCGAGGCCACAAGGGGATTAGTTTTCTCCTCGTTATATTCGAACCATTGACCTCCACTTTGGAAGGCTGGTTATCTTACCGTTGGGTATGCAGTTGATATTGTATATGTTTTATGATTCTAGTTGCATTATTGAGTCAGCTATACTTAAGATTAATGGTCACACTTTGTGTTAAAACATGTAAAAATTTAGCTTCGCAATCGAATTTAAAAGCATCAAGTTGAGTTATCAAAATCGTCAATATTTATAGAATATAGAAAGCTAAAAAACTCAAATAAGTATTATGTTTCGTACATACAATATGTTTTGGTCAAACAAAGATTTACCTATTGTATATCTTTAATACATATACAAATATAAAAAGAGTTTTACCCATTTTTCCGTCACCAACACTTTTTTAAGATATAAAAGTAGCCTAGATTGTTATATATGATTTATAGGCATACATACATGTCAATGGAATAAAGACTTTTTGAGAAATTTAAATGTTAGAATTTTAGTACGTATTAAACAAAAAGAAAAAAAATGCAATTCTTCCAAACACATCAATGAATAGCTAGAAAACCCTTTTTATTAATTTATGATATTTTATGTGCTTCGGTGTTTTTCTATTTGGTTGTACAACATAATTTCAGACCGACAATGAAAAATCCATCAAAAAGTCTTCGGGTAGATTTGGGATGTGATTAGATACTGTTAAATCTTTGTTTGGAAGTAAAAAATTGTTTACGTTTGTAATATTTTAAAATATAAAGTCTACGGGTATAAAGTTTAAGGGGTTATTTGTTTATTTTTTAAAGTTATAATAAAACATGTAAATTTATAAATTTACACTTAACTCCATATAATTTATTTAAAATTAAAAATCACTAAATTTTTATTAATTACCTCCACTTTTTTCAAGTTTTTTTCTTCACAAATTTGACACATATATTTTTATGTGTTTTTTTTCTCGTCATATTTCTCCACCACAAATTTTTTATTTTGACCAAATCGATTTAATTTTGACTTTTTATTAACCAATCAGATCACACGGTTTTGCCTACATGGCAAAATCAAGCGTTCTGATTGGTCTAACTTTTAAATTCATATGATTCAATTTGATGGAAAACTCCGAAATAATGTAATTCTTTTATTATATAAAAGATATTATAATTCACCTGTGTTTTTCGACTATATAGTTTGCTTTTTATGAATCGGTTACTTAAGAGTAAATTGCATTTTTGGTCCCTGTGGTATGGCCAAATTGCAGGTTTGGGACCCTAACTTTTGAAATTGCAGTGATGGTCCCTTTTTTCAAGTTTGGGTTGCAGGTTTGGTCCTTTTGGGTTGCATTTTTGGTCCCTGTGGTTTGCCCAAATTGCAGGTTTGGTCCAGCCCGGGGACGAAATTTGCAACGCCATCACTGCAATTTCGAAAGTTAGGGTCTCAAACCTGCAATTTGGCCATACCACAGGGACCAAAAATGCAATTAACTCTTTACTTAATTATGTTATGAGTATTTATACAATGTGTTTTTTTATAAATGGGTGACTGACACTGGGTTTAATTTCAAACGATATAGTAGATTGATGTTAAAAAAAGTGATGATAATGTAGGAAAGTTTGAAAAATTTAATAACAAAACAAATCTCATTTATGATTATGTAACTAACTTTAGTTTGCATATGAAGATCGATAAAGAAATATTTGTTTATGAACTATTACCAATATAGTGATATATAAATCGTCATTGGATTGTGCAGGCCAAACAAGTTATTTGCTTGAGTAAATTTGATAACGTGGCCCTTTGTTACCATATAAAATATGGTGATTTTATTAAATGGAGTATTTGTTGTAAGTGTATTATTAAAGCATGTTTTTATGTAGTTTTGCAATAGGTATGCAAATGATGTTTTGGAATTGTGACACAACTTTGGATGATTTTCAGGTTGTTAAGGCCTCAAAAGTGCCGAGAAAGTATTGTAATCTGTTTACCTCAGATAAATCTACAAGGTCTAATATAAAAAGTCGCTTGTTTTGATCTTGAAGTAGATAGCATATTTGACTCTATTTATACATGTAACACATTGACTCATTATGCAGTTTAGTAGTTGTAGTTCACTTGAGCAACAAAGGTTTGCATGAAACAAACTCTGGATTATCGATGAAGCTCCTCCACCACTTCGTGCCAAATCATCATTTGGGAGTTTGTGTATTGATTTTCTACTGAAACCATCTCAAGAATACCTCGAGATTTGGCCTCACAGGTTCTTATTTATTTTCAGTCTTTGCGACCCATTTGTGAAATCATTTTCTATATCAATTCCTTTTTCCATAAGTTGCGCAATGTTACTGTTGAAGGGCATTGTTGGGAAGCAAAAGCCATCCTGAAAATCCATAAAGATGCAGCCACAATGGTGATCAACGATAGTGGCGACACAATGCTTCATTTAGCAGTCAAAGAAGGCAAAACATATTTCGTTAAAAAGTTACGAAACTTCATAGAAGAAGGAATACTTAAAGAAAAGCAAAATTTTGATGGCTAGACATCCCTTCACACTGCTGCTATCACTGACAACAATACGCGGCTAGACTCTTGGTCAAAAACGAAAAGAATTGTTGGAAATTACAAACCGCCAATCAAGGACACCATTTCTTAGTGCTTATGACAAAATGCCTAAGACCAAAAATACTTCTAAATTAACGGTTAAAACTTAGAGTCAAACTGAACGGGCATTAGTGAAAATGGACCAAAAGTTAATTTTCTACTTCTATTGCACACAATCTCCTCCTATGTTGGTTTACTTACTTTTTTTTTTAATCAAAAGTTCCAATGAGAAAAATAAGTGTTGACATATAGTACATCGATCCAACCCAACCTGCTATGGCACAACCTAGAAACTGACCCATTTTGACCTGTCAAAGAATAAGACGAAGAATATTTCAATATTGCAATTGAAAAACGCAAGTGTAACTTTGTACAACTCAAAAAATTAAAATGCAAATGTGTTTTTTTCTAAAGAATGTAACTTTATAGTTGTTTAAACTCCTAATGTATTATACGTAAGAACATAATCGCGTGTATGTTTCTAGCGCACAATTTTTTTAAATTCAAAATTTAAAACAAAAAATATAAACATGGTACACAAATTTAATATCATATGAAATACTATTCAAATTCTTATGCCTAAAAGAAAAAAGAAATGCAGCTTATTTATTATAAATGTGTGCACTAATAATATTCACGACAATTGAATTTTGCAGCTTCCGTATATATACATGTATTTATCCTCATTTAGGAACTTCTCGTGATCTTTGTATGTACGTTTATCCGCATTCGTCAATGCGCACTTGTATCACATTTGCACTTGTGTCATTACATCTTTATCATTATCAGTTTTTTACTAGAAAATACGTACTTGTTGAAGCACTCTTTAAATCAGTCAAGGTCCTCATCTCTATCAAACATATTCTATAACCACGTATGCATTTGTTTTACTGTTAACTAATTTTTTTTTTTTTGTAAATTGCAATAATCATTTCAGGTAATATGCGATATAGAGACAAGTATAAACAGTTGCTTCAATAAACTCGTGGGTAAACAAAAGGTTTCTCACAAGACAACCAAAGACATAGGCGACACGTACAAAATATAGTGATGGCTATAAAACTATGTCTTGAGATGTTAAACCTACAATAAAATTAAGGGATAATTACATATATATCCTTATTTTAGCAACGAAATTACATATATATCCAAACAAAATTAAAATTACTATAATGTCCATCTTTTGCTTCAAAAATTACATACTACATCCATCTTTTTTAAAAAAAATTGTGAAAAAAAACATAAAAAAATCTGAAAAAAATTCCAAAGTTGTTATGTTAGTGCATATTAATAAAAGTTAGTGAAATGAAGTTTTTCTAAATGTGGATAGTTTGCCAAAACAAATTGTTAAATAAAAAAATGTTTGTGCAGTAAATTATTTCTTTTTGTATGCATTAAAATTCATTTTCGTACCTAATTTTTTTTATTTTTTTTAATCGAAACTATTATTGCGCTTACATTGAATATAACAAGTATTAAAATTTTTTGTGTGAATAAAATTTTTGTAAAGGAGTTTTTTATTTTGAGTTTTTAATTTTTTTAATGCACACAAAAACGAAAATTTGATGCACAAAAACCTTATAATGCCTAAATTTTTTAACTTTTATATAAGATGTGCAATAAAATTTTGATGTAAATAGTCAAAAGATGTTAGGTACAAAAACGATTTTTTGATGCACAAAAAAAAGGATTTGTTGCACAAACGTTTTTTTCTAATATTTTTCGATTTAAAACTATACAATTTTTAAGGAAACTCTTTCTTAATTTTTTTATGCAACCAACAACTCGTTATTGTGAAAATTTTTTTAATTTTTTTTGTGATTTTTAAAAAAAAGAGGGTTATATTTCGTAATTTTATAAACAAAATGAGGGAAATATATGTAATATATTAAGTTATTTTGGATATATTATGTAATTTTATGCTAATTTAGGGATTTATATGTAATTCCCCCGGATGGGGGTATTAAATAACCCCTTAGCCCAACAACGTTATGTGACAGGACAAGACAGTTTTTATGTTTTTTGTTCCGTATCTTTTGCCTTCCAAAAGTTTTGACTTGTCGAACTTTATAGTTTAGGTTCCGCATTTTTTTCGTCGTTTTACCCGCTTTATTAACAGGATAAGACAATTTTTGTCTTATTTGCTTTTTTTTTGCTTCGTGTTTTATTGTTTTATACTTTTGGACTTATCAAAGTTTATATTTTCTGTTCGTTTTTTTTTATTTACAGTTTTATAATACAAACAAAATTAGAAAAATAATAAAAAATAAAAAATATTTAGTGAGGGTATTACTTGTAGAAAAAGGGGTACAAAGAAATAACCAATCCCTAAATTAATTAATTCCAATTTAACCCCAAGATTAGGACTGTACATGAAAAAATGGAATAAAAACTCGAAATGAACTATACCGTTTTTTAGATACTCCTCTTCTGAAAGGCTTTCGGTTATCCATAATTAGGCGTTCAATGCCATCGGCACATTGCAACACCAATCTTTCTTGGTAAAATTATGGGTTGGAAGCCGAATCAAACACGATTACTACAACTGATTGAAGAAGTGGTCTTTTTGATAATGAGCTCGTCCAAGTAAGTTTGTAACTAGGACTAGATTGTGAGTGGTTGGGAAATGATTTGACGAGTAATGTTTAGTGTACTTTGGTAGGTGTGTTTGAAGAGACCGAATTCAATGTCGCGTGTAACAAGTATGCATGCATTGAGTTTTAGAAATGCAAGTTAAAAGACATAGGGACTAGGGAGTGTACATGTTATAGTAGTTATTAAAGCCATCATTAGAGCTTTATATAAAAAGTTTTTTTACTTTTTTTTTTTTTTTTTTCCAAAAAAAGCTAATCACCAAAACTTTTTTAACCTAAGTCTACTATTGTATCATGGAACTCACAAACCCCATGACACAAACTAGTATGAGAGAAAATAGATCGTATACATTGCTCATACAATCTGTATACCGCAGCAGGCTACTATGCTCATAGTATATACAATATGAGCAATCCATATCCATTCAAGGGCAATAGTTACGTTTCATCAAAACAAAACATAAAACACACTAAATTGCAGCATCAAAACCAAAAATAACAGCCACACAAACCCGGATTTTTTTACTTGGACTCTCGGCTGAAGGATCTAGCAGTTGAATACTTTAAAGATGACACAATCAAGTTGATCACTCGAGTATCAACAACTATCCTTGTAAAGTGTTGAGGGTTCATGCTTGAACATATGATTAAAAGAGACAACAATTATGATCATACCTTGTGAGAACATCAAAATATTTAATATTGACATCTCTTAACAAAAGGAAACAATACATAAAAGAGGCATCAAGTAGATATTACATTAAATCCCGGACGATTATTTCCTTAAGAAAAGATAATAACAAGGTTATTGAATGATATCAACACTAACATATAAGGTCCTCTGGTTATGGGTTACCTTTCTTCATCTCGGTGTTGTTTCACTTTTGGCATACGGACAAGTTGATATCTTTCTCCTGTTAAATACCACGCAACGTTCTTCATTTCCACTGTGTATTCTCTTTTACCGGATGGTGTAATTGTGCATAAAACCCCACTACTGAAAAAGATTTCTTTGTTCAAAACCTCTAAAACGAGCACAAGAGTCAGGGCAGTATGACCATGTTCACGTTTTTTGGATCTTATCCTTTTTAAGCTCCAAGGATGTACAATGTCACCTTTTTCACGAAGCTTCCAAGTGACACCGGTTTAGGAGCTCAATTTCATCCGATGAAATAACTCAACGGGTTAATGAAACTTGAAACCAACAATTCATTATGCCAGAATAGGATAAATGACTTTGTTATATTCAAATGATTAATGCGACATCTATTAGACAAATTTTATTTTTTTGAGCAAAAACATCTATTAGACAATTCCAAGGCTGAGATTGATTAGGCTACGCAAAAGAAGTACAAAAAAAACACAAATAAACTCTCACATAACCCTCATTAACGGATACAACCTTGTCTTATTAGGGGAAGCAGACATATAAGAGGTGAAAGAGTGATGAACTTGCAAAAATTTAATACAATGTTTTGAAACTCGGTTCCACCCGGCCACGTCAACCGGTTGAACCTGTTCCGGCCTGAAAACGGGTCAAAACTAACCGGTTTTTTAAATAATTGAAACTCAGTTCGAACCGCCGGTTTTTTAGAAACCCGGGTCAACCCGGGTGGACAATACCCGCCGGGTTCTCTTTTCTTATCTATTTTTAAAAGTTGAAAAAATAAACACGGTATTTAGTCTATCTAACGGGTTGAAAATCGCAATGGATAGATCTCAAAAATTATTTTGCAAGTATTTTTTCTGTAACTAAATTTAGCACTATACCTTCTTTCTTAAAGTTAGTTAATAAGTTTTTTTTTGCTCAACTCAAAAGTTTGACCCGACCAAATGGCCGTCTCTACGCAAAAACAGGGTACAAACTTAGTTTTGACCTAGATTATTTTAGAACATTATGAGTATATTTGGCACTCTATTTATGTATTGTTCTATGTAAAAAATAGTAAAGCAGGTAAGTGTTTAGGGTTAAACCATAATCGCCCATTTTTGCTCATAATATTTGACTTGTAAACTTACCCAGAGAACTTATTAGTTGCATTATCTCTATAGAACTCAATCCTTATATTAGGGCACTTCTCAAACAATTCCTCGACAATCCTATGCATCGGCGTCACCACACACGATAATTTTTATTTTACAATTTTTTTGAAGTTTACGTAAAGCCACCAAAGCAACGACACTAACGTCTATAGTTTGTACGTGTTTATATTGTAAACCTGATACTCCTATTCATACCTACCCCCTTTTCAAACTGGATGGTATTCAAAAATGTAAAAGTAAATTGTATTTATTTGTAGCTGTTTGTTAGTAATTTGAAATTTTATGTTAAACATACCCTTCAAATGGTTCTGCTGTGACTTTCGCACCATCAATCTGCTTGGACATGGCAAGTTGATGGTGCGAAAACCATTTGAAGTGTATATTAACATTAAAATTTCAAACTTAATGACAAACAGCTACAATAATATCTACTATTTACGTTTACGGTTTTGAAGACCATCCAGATTTGTTCGAAAGGGGTAGGTATGAGATGGAGGTATCAGGGTTTACAATATGGAAACACGAGAGACTGTAAGTGTCGTTGCTTTGGTGGCTTTATGTAAACTTCAAAAAAAAATGTAAAATAAAAATTATCGTGTGTGGTTATGCAGATGCATAGGATTGTCAAGGAATTGTTTGAGAAGTGCCCTAATAGGATTGAGTTCTATAGAGATGATGCAACTAATAAGTTTTGTACGTAAGTTTACAAGTCAAAAATTAACTTTAAGTACAAGGCTGAAGTTAAGCTGAATCTAAACCCCTTAAATACAATTGTTTCTTCATAACCTTGTCTTAACTAAACATTTTTCACAGTACTTTGTTTGTGAAAAACAAAGCAAATCATAAAAAGTGGCGACATGAGTGAAACAAACTCAAAGTTATAACATAAAAAAACAAGATTTTACCGAAGAAGGGATTTAAATTCCAAGAAACACTATTTTATAATGAAGACATAATAATCGCTATGGAACATGCCACACCCATCTTTCTTGGCTAAAGATATGACTGATTTAAACTAGAAAAAAGAACAATAAATTTTTTGTAATGGAACAATGAAATTTTGTAAACTACTTAGTAGAGAGTTGAAGAACAAAAATCAAAGGATTGTGATAATAAGGCTGTGAAGTATTCTATCAATTGTACTCAGTTGGTACGTGTACTAAATTTATTGTCCATATTCATAATGTACTTTGCATTTCGTCTAATATGGTCGTAATGAATTTTTCACCTGCTTTAAAAGGCTAAACGCTTTCGTCTCATCCTAACACTATTCATATCTTTTAGTTGGACCTTGCGCATACGCTGACTTAAACACATGGGAAGAAAACATGATATACCTTATAGCACTATTCGCGAAGAACATATGGGGGGGCGGGATATACCTACAGAATTTTTCGCGTAGAGGTGCATCTCCAAGGAAAACATATCCTAGTTTCTCATTGGAGATATTTCTGCGAAATCAAGATATACACTTAAGCACTATTCGTGTCAATATTTTTTTACGTTATTATTCGTGAAAAAATTTAGAATTTTTTTGCAAAACTTTTAAAAAGAATTTCGTACTTTTTAAAACGTAAAATTGTATAAAATCGTTTAAAATTTTTTGAATCTTTTTTTATTTTTTTCAAAGGAAAAAGTTTAGTTTTTTTATGTTTTTTTCGATTTTTCTATACTTTTAAAATTATTTTAATTTTTTAAATTTTAAAAAAAATGGTTTTTATTTTTTCGAATAAAACAGTAAAAATGTTATAATTTTTTAATTTTTCTTAACTTTAAAAAATAATTCTGTAAGAAAAATAAATTGATTATTTAATTAAGATTTTAAAAAAATGGGGCAGCCCGTTACTGTAGCAACCCAAAATCAAAACGCCGTCGTATCCTTCAACAAATGTATATATTTATAATGGGTACAAGTATGCATGCATTGAGTTAATTAAATGTAGCCTGTAACAAGTCAAAAACGAATATTGTGATAACCAAAACATTATACAAGAAATGGGTTCAAACTGTTCCACACAATATAAATAAAACATGAGCACAAGATCTCAGTACTCATTATAAAACATACATTTTGCATTGTACAGTAGAAGCTACAGTGCTTCTACCGTACAATGGGTCTGGGCTCCCACTTTGGGCCGGTCCAAATTTTTTTTTTTTTTTTTTTTAATTTTTGCACAGAATAGAGGGAAAAAAATATTACAAAAGTATTAATCGACATAGTCACAAACGTACAACTTTAGATTGCATTAAACAGTGTCATTTTAAAAAAAACATATATAACAAAAAAAAAACAAAGGTTTAAACATGAGGCGCAACACATAAGCTCATATAAAAAAACAAACTATTAAACATGAAACAAAAAAAACTAAAAAAAAAATTACCGCCCCGTAACAACGCGCGGGACAAACTCATCTAAGGAAAAAAAACAAATTATTAAACATGATACTGAAAAATAAACCTGCACTATTAAACATGAAACCGAAAAAATAAACCCGCACAAAATTAAAAAAATAATAATAATAATAACAATGGCCCGCAACAACGCGCGAAAAATTAACGTCCCGCAGCAACGCGCGGGTAATCCTGCTTGTTCAGTCACAATTATGAAATAGCTATCGATTATTACAAATAGTCGAATACGATATGCGCGATACAGATATAAGTATAAACAGTTACTTCAATAAACTCGTGGGTAAACAAAAAGGTTCATCACAAGCAAACTAAAGACTACGAGACCCGACAAAAATACTGTCCTGTCTTGTGATGCCTACAAAAGCTAAGATGTTAAACCTACAACAAATTAATGAATTCCCATTTAACCCCAAGATTAGGACTGTACATGAAAAAATGGCGAAAAAACCTCCAGCTCTACTCGTTTTTTAGCTACTCTTCTGAAAGGCTTTCGGTTTCTCCATAAAAGGCGTTCAATGCCACTACGTCGCTTGGTACTAATATCATTGTTTCGGGTTGCATTTGAGTTTGATCTTTCTGCTTCCCGTCTCAACTCCATTGGTCTTGGAGATGGTGTTTGCGGCTCTTCACATTCACCATTTGATCTGTCATGGTGAAACCATCTGACGTGTAAATTTTTACTTCCAAGAGGTTTGTAATGAGGTTTTAAAAAAGTGCACTTACCTTTCTAGTGCAATTGATGACGAAGTGCATTTATCCTCCTCGTCTAGTGTATCGACCTTGCATGCAGGGCAGATATAAGTCTTTGGTGCGTAAGACAGTCTGATACAGTCAAAGTGATACCATTCGTCACATTTATCACACGCGATCATTGCTCTTTGATCATACGGCTTCCTACATATGCAGTAAAGCATACTACGTTCTTGTAATAACTGCAAACAAAAAGACAGCACATTAATAATATTCTAAAAGAATATCGAAAAAATTATTTTGCTTGTTACCTTAAGTTCCTTATCAAAGTGCACAGGCGAATTCTCTCCTTCCGCTATCAGTTCAAAAACTTTATGCAATTCAAGTGCACCAGAATCTGCTGAAACCTGTTCAGTAGTAGGAATAAGGTGTCAATTGACTTGAAGCGTTGAAAACTTTAGTTAAAGTAGAGAAACAAAAAGGACCTTTTTGGCCTTCGCTGCCCATTGTAGACCATTTTCTTTTATTGTCTCGAGCCTATGCCAAAAATAATCTTCCAAAGGAACGTTTATAGTCAGACCCTGCAGATATTATTATGACAGTCAGCTTTCCATACGATGCAAATGAAACTCTACAATCAACAAGTACCTCTTTTAATAGCCTTTGGATCTGGTTGATCGATGGTTTTTGTGAACTATTTAATAATTTAGAAGCTCGAACTCTCCATGAGTTTCTTGCTAATGCAAGCTCAAATTTGCCATTACTTTCGCGTTCATAGACCCCAGCCACCTCTACCGCCTGCGAAATACAAACAACATAGATTTAGCTCGTACTTGAAGAACTAACACGAGATTACCAAGAAAACCCGAAATCCAGACTACAAATCACCTTTAGAGCATTGGACAGTTTCCTTACGACCACACTTAGGTCTTCACCTAAAGAAGCCAAGGAAAATTCTACAATTTGAATTAAGCAAGCTTTGTGTGCCAGAGCTTTCTCGATAATTTTACATATTATAGCCTTTTCCTCAATCCTGCAAAAAGATAAAGGAATTCATATAAATGTACAGTAGACTTGTCTAACGTGATTGGAAGAAGGCAGGAAAGGTACATACTCCACACATAGGTTATCAGCATCAGATAGAAGCTCGGTAAACATATCCAACTCGGGACGTTTTGCATCAATCTTCTGGAAAATATGAATTGCAAGTCAAGCAAAAATTAAAATATTTCGAGTCTCTATGAGCCAACTAAATCTTACCAAATAGAGTTATACCGTTAAAGAATACCTAAATAGGATGTGGTATCGTAGAGAAGACGTTATTAACCTCAACAAAAAAAGAATTTGAACAGATGTGGATAAGAATATCCAGTATAAGTTGAGTGTTCTAATAAAGAACAAACAGGTGGTGTTTTATAGCGGTAAACCTAAGATAATGTTAAACAAGTGATTGATCAAGTTACAAATTCAGGATAAAAGTAAAGTCATTTAGTAAAAAAAGAACCCTACATACTGTACCCTACCACGTCTATCACGCACCTATCCTCCACACGACCCACTAATGAGTACATCCAGAATCCGGACACGATGGGAAAATTCACCATACTATACGAAGGAAACAGCAAAATAAGTCAACACTCTATGAGCCAACTAAATCTTACCAGCCGAGAGATTTTGCCGCTCTCGATATTATGGCAATAAGGACAAATGTGAGTTGCTGCGTGACTTGTACTACCTGAAGCTGGATTTATGCACTGCATATGGTAGCTGTAAACATATAAACAAAATAAAAGTTAACAAATAAACAAAATAGTAATAAACGAAGTACTGAATATGATAGCTTACAAATCAAGGCATTCAGAGCAAGTCGAGACTTCCTGGTCCCGAGAGTCATTTAAGCAGAACATACAAACATTTCTCTCGTTGCATCCATCAGGCTTGTTATGTAAATACAAAGATCTGTCTAAAGTATCTGATATCTGCGATAAACCATCGAGTAGCATACTATCATCGCCAACTTTTATTCCAATAATGGACCCGCCTCTACGTTTCCACTCTTTTACCCTTTGCACTTCAGATACAACCATGTCCATTTCTACGCAATTGAAAGCATCGGTACTGCCACGCCCCTGCATATATTAACATAATCTACATGAGAACAAAAAAAATATAAAAAATAGCTATTACATTTGAGAAAAATATATATATCACCTCAAGCTGCAGTAACAAAGACCAGGATCGTTCTCCTGTGCTGCGGCTGAAAAATGCTTTCACTTCGTCCACCCACGCACTACACAGTAAAAATGTCAATGGAAAAAGAAAATTAGCATCGAGTTAAGGGTATGTTTAGCGAAATGAGCTGGGCTGGAGCTTATATTATAAGCTGGAAGTTGGAGCTTATATTTTCATAAAGTTGTTTGGCGAATTAGTTGGAGCTAGAGCTTATTAATGTATAATCGCATAAAAATACATCAAATTAATTCGCTTTTGCGTAATAATCCATTATATTTTGAAGGGTATTTACGTAATTTGACTAACTATTATCCCCCATAAGCCCGTTTCAAGTGGCTTCGGCTTATGGAGGCTTATGGCTTGTAAAAGCTTCCATAAGCATGTGTGACAAACAAAGTTCGTTTTATAAGCTAACTTATTTTGAAAGCTCAAGCCCCAATAAACCCCGTGCCAAACAAAACCAGAGTTAAAAATGGACTGCGCAGATTTCTATGCGACTCACTTGTGTCTTTTGATAGCATCAACTAATCGGTCGACAATCAACGGAAACGATAATTTGATCATCTGCCATTATAAAGTAGCATAAGTTAATATACATCCAAATAATATTTCAGCCACAAATTAGATATGTAATACCTTAGATTGCCTCAGAGCTTCATCAACGTTACTCAAATTAACTTTTTTATTGTTGCATGGAACAAGGATCTCGACAGCTTGCTTAAGCCATTTAATCCCGTCAACCAATAACCTCCAAAAAGGACGAGAAGCGAATTTCACACGATGACATTCTGCATCCTCCAACAACGTCTTAACTTCCTTGAGTGTGGGATTAACATCACAAAGAGTGACTGCCCTAAAGCACCAATGAAAAACCGCAAAACTTTCTTGTAGTTTTGGAACCACACGTGAATCATAACGATGTGTGAACTCAGCTTTTGTTATAGACTCCATTGTGGCAACGTGATTCGCGATTTGGAAGATGAGATCGGAAGATATCTCGTCACTAACGTCAAGAATATTAAGAAGCGACTCTGCGTCGTCTAGTGCACTATAGGCGTTAGTCTCCCATTGCATAAAACTCGCTAAAACGTCTTCAAGCAAAGACCGCTCTTCCAAAAGAATCTTCAGTGACTTCGATTCCGAAACCAAATTCTGCAAAATTGCGATATGTTTTAAATATAACTGGCTCGTAAACTAATCTATGCATAATATCTAAGACAAAATTTAAACCTTTAGAGTGTCGACTCTAAGCAAAGAATTTGAGACCGGCATCAGACCGAGATCAGATGCTAAAAACGGCTTAGACTTGGTTAACCAGGACTTCGCCACAGACAAAGCTCCCTTCACAGCATCAAGAGTTGGTATAACTGCAGAAAGGTCCTCCGACATCCTGAAAATTCAAAATTTTCGGTTAGAGGCTTACAGCCGTAATGTACTACTATCTACTACATGTGGCAAGGTTCACTCGTTAACAAACCTTACAACATCCTCAAACTCAGACATCTGAACCTCACAAGATAAAACATGCTTTGCTTTTTCTTCCAAACACACAGCTTGAGCAAGGACGTCAGAAATTATCTTGAACACCTTCTCATTCTCAATTTGTAGTCTGAATGACATCAGCATACAATTACTAATATTGATAAAGACGTAACAATAAACAATGCTGCAAGTATCAAGCCAATAACTCTTACTCAGTGGCCACAACCATGACTTGCTGTACTGATTCCAAAGGCATTTTACTGTGAAGCACCTGTAGAAACAAAATAAAGTGTAGATAAATTTAAGATTCCACAGGAAACGGGTTTGATATATTTTGCAATCACATTTGAAAAAACTAGTCCTATATATGAATAAAAATTCTGGAAAAAAGTGTATCTGGCCAACCGAACTCAAGTCGGCCTGTGTGGACTCTTGCAAAAATATAACTAAACGACATATGTGAGAATTACCTTCCAAGCTTCTACCCTACAAGAAGCCTTCTTTAACTCCACATCAACGAGGAGCAACTCATCAACTACTTGAAAAAATGACCACATACTCAGAAATGTAAACAAACATAATAACTACATCTGTAATATGATTGAAATATAGATAACGGAAAAGAAGCATGATACGGACCTTGAACTTTCAATAACGACCCATCTTTCTCAAGGCAAACCAACTCATTAACAACGTTTTCCTGATCCTCCCGATCATGAGCATTTTTCACAATCTCGTTGAAACGTGAAAGCCAGTCAAAGGCATCACTTTGAAATTGTCTCAAAAGTTTTAACTCTGGAACATTAACAGCAAAACCATCATATTCTTGTACCAGCACTTCAAGATTCTGCACATCGTAGATAACGTTCGATATTATATAAGGTGCTACTTGAACCCTCCAATTCCGGAAATAACTAAATTACCAACCTTTAGGGTTATAGAACCTTTTGACATCTCAGTACATCGAGATTGACATGTTTCAACTTGTGTTGCAAAATCTAAAAATACCGAGACTTCAGGAACTTGGAGTTGAAGTTGTGTGATCTGATCAGAAGAGATTGCATAAAACAATGAATGTCAATACATGATATAAAGACAATATATAAGAACAAGTGGAAAACAATATATCTTGGTCACCTCTGACTTCAGGTTAGTGACGATATCAACCTCGATCACACCTGGAGATTTCTCTGATATGCAGTTTCTTACAGTGTGTAGCCATTTCTAAAGTGACAAATTTAAAAGAACATATTAGAAAGCGATAAAACATAAAGGCCAATACAAGATGAGACAAAAGACGAAAATAACCTTTACAGATGATACTTTGGTCGATAATTCCTCAATTTCTTTAGAATATATAGCAGACTCAGAAGCTTTGCGGTACAAGGTTTCCAAATCATCAATCTAAAAGTATGACAAAAGATGAGTAAACGTACAAATTTAGATATAGATATGATCAGCGTATATAATTTGTTATAAAGGCTTACATTGGAGCATGTTGATAGAGCAGAGCGGATTTCTTGAATAAGCCCCCTTGCTTCTTCTTCATAAGCCTACATAGAGAAACACACTGGTTCACTGACAGGAGTCACGGGACAGATATTGTAATATAAAGGACTGAGATGATACTCACCTTTAACTTCAGATGTCCAGTTTCATTACAAGGCACATGACTGACATTAATCAAAGAGCTTACATCTTCCATCTTCACTCTCTCCACATCAGAGCTATCGTGAGATGCCCACGATTCGATTTTTGAAAGACAGTCTCTTACACCTTCTGCCCAATTCTGAGCTTCAGCCAAGTTCTTAGCCAGTTCGCGAACCTATTTCCATTCTCGTAATGTAAATTGCAGACTCTTTGAGTAAAAGTATAATTACGGAAACAATAATGAGAGACTTTGATCTTACTGAATCCATTTCAGAACCAGCCCAAAGAAACTGTTGAGCTTCTTTTAAGGCAACGGTATATGCGCTATTTGAATATGGCAACTGAAGGATTTTACAAGACCTCAGAAGCCATTCTTCAGCAAGTTGTGTAATTGTAACATGATCGCCTTTAACCTATATATTACAACAAAAAAGAGTGTCAAACTCAATACTTTCGAAAGAATCAAAAATTCCATTCGGGAAAGAAATAAGACTAGCAAACACATTGAAGTAAGCAAGAAGTATAGAGCACATGAAATTAAAACCTTTTTTGATAAAATGGGTGACTCATTGACACGTGTGTTTCTCTTTTCATTCATTTCCTCAGAACTAGGCTTATCCATCATAACGACCATATCATTTAGTTCTGCAAGTGTGTGGCGATAACGAAAATGGCGTTTTCGGGGATTGCATTCACACAGGTTTTCCCAGTGCTGCATGAATAATACAAGTAATTAGTTAAGAAAAATTAGAACAAGGGGCGAAACACAGTTAGAATTTCTTACCTCGAGACAAACAAAAGCAGAAGGTCTGCAGCTACAGCCAACAGCAGAAAGGTACAAGAACTGCTGACATATGATGCAAGTCGCGTCCTACAAAAACATTGACCACAATTTTTCATTGAGAATTTATTTAATACCAGTTATCTTATAATGTTTCAGAGCAAAAAAAATAACTCAGAAGCCTCAAGTTACCTCTTCAACACCAACATAATTTGGTTGCGTCTTAGGAGCCATAGGCAAAGACCTAATAATGCCATTTTTCCAAAGACGTTCTCTCCAGCTCTTTTCTTTATTGTATACCCTAAGCAGCTCATCCTTCATGTAAGGTATCGCATTGCTATCCAAATCATTCTGAAATAGACGGTAATGTCTAAGTACATTCAGAGCAGAAAGCATAGAAAAGATATACAAAAATCACAAGAAAGATACGAAAGATGTTTATGCTGACCTTGGCTACCACACAAAGCAACTCTTCATGTGACAAGACAGCAGCTTTGCGATAATGCTGATAAAGTTCTGCACCAGAGCCACCATAAGGTAACCAGTCAGCTGGTGCAAAATTGACGGCTTCTGCACAATTCAAGCCTGCCAAAACCAAGAGATAACTGATCAAAACACGAAGAAAAAGAAAGATGAGACTAAAGAAACTCCACTTCTGAGAAATTCGGCTCACCAAAGTTGAAACCTCCGTGATAAGATCTAGGGAAGGTAATGACAAAATTTCCAGGTTCCTGGCAGAAGCATGGCAAAGATTATACGAAGAAAACAATAAGATTATACAGAGAAAAGTTCGTATGGTGTAGTAACAATGCGCTACTAGCCACAAACAGACAATTATGAAACATTTGCGGAAGTGGTGTAAAAGTGGACTTGAATCTCCCTATATTCGTGCCTTCAATACTATTTGAACTAAAGCGACAATCTAACCTAAAAGCTTAAATAGGCTAATAGAGACCCCGCTGACAATATTACACACTTTGTATCCTTGTGAAAATAATAAACTCGAACACAAAAAGTATCGACAGAATATGTGAAAGAGACGTATAATCAAACCTGTAGTACGCTGTAAACTGGAACATTATTCGCTTGCAGAACAGATGGATTCAGCATAGTGACCAGCTGAAAGAGTAAGTCAGGCTGTGCATCGAACAAATCAGGAAGGCTGTTCCGCATCACCTGCAGTGTCGTATGAGTCCTCAAGGTCAACTTTTTGGCCAAGATACATTTTAACATTTAGATAAAGGATATAAACTTTTCGATCATACACTATACATGCCATTACACTAGTTCCTCTAACAGTGTAAAGCTAATCAGAGCTACTAAAGATAAGTACTTATTCTATATCATTTCCAAATGTATAAAAGTTAAAAGTTATTTAACACGAAATGACATGATACCTTCTCAAAAGCACCGGCTTCACTACCAGGAACACTGTACCAGCATTTGGGTTCTCCCCTGAAAGTATATGAAAAACATCGATGTTAATTTGAGATAATTGAATTGCAGTATTTTTAAGCCATAAACACACTTTGTATGAAAGAGGACCAAACAGCGTAAAAGGAGGGTGCATCCTTATAGGATAGCATTTCACAATGTGATGCCTTGACTACATCGAAACACACTCTTGAGGCCAAATGCTTTTCAAAAGGCAAACGCAAAGAATAAAAGATAACGCCAAAACAACCTCCAAAATATCAAGGTTCATTTTAATATTTGTTAGAAAGCGGTAACTAAACCGTGATCCTTTTTCTTCCCCAATAGCCAGTTTCAGATATTAGAGGTGGTTGCATCTCTACTTTTTAGTCTTTAACTAGCTCAATTTTCATTTCCCTAGTATTGTTAATAGGTGTCTCATCAATGTAAATATGTAATCAAGAAAAAGTAGAGAGCTGATTAGCTACCAAACAGCAAATGTAGTTAAATTTAGTGTGACCGAATATGTATGAGGTGGTTCTACAATTTTAGGGGTTCTAGCTAGAAAATCTTCTAAGCCAGCTAAACACTCTAAGACCTTGCCAACAGTGTTACTACTCTGCATACGTAAGTTCCATCTAACTTAATATTTCAACCATTTATAGTAGTGCAGACTGCAGATACATGGAGTTCATTTCAAGTGTAAGTGGCGGTGCTAAAACGTTTACTCTTCGGCTTCAGTAAAGTTTGCCAATGCACGGAAATTTTTATTCACTATACCTATGATACAAATGTGCTTAAGGGAGTCAGAAGGTTCACACAGTTGCAAGTTGTAAATGATCATAAATATGCAGAATTAAGTGTTATAAGCATAGCAGATGGAATGCACGACTGACGATGAGAACATGCTTGCAAATGACAAACATAAATAAACACCATAGTGAGAAAGTAACAGATTCTGAAACCAACGAGTTACATACCAGTGATGATAGTTCATGGAGTAGAAGCAATGGTCTTCAAAGTGCCAACAGAAAGACGAGAATAGCATCCCAATGTAAAGCCAGGGGACCATAACACCAGCAATGTTATGATGAACAGCGCGGAGCATCGACCCTTGTAACTTGGGCAAGTTGTTAAGATTCCATGGGCTAGCACAGTATTCATCCCATCCGTCGACTTCTATAGACGATGGTCTTTCATCACCTACCCGTGGAAAGCCACTACCGTAAACAGAAGTATCTAAATCGCTACCATAAATAACTTCAACTTCACCTACAGACCCTTCCACTATTTCCCAAAACTTCTTTTCCAACTGTACCCTCGAGGCAGATGTCGTACCAAACCATTTCTTTTTAGCCCGATCAGCCACTCGCCTAAAAGCTTCCAACGTCAGCTGTTTACCAGGCACAAACCCGAAGCTATCCTTCTCAGAATTGAAACACTCTGAGCAATACCAATTGCCAGGTGGAATCGTTTTCAAAGGCGGCGACAAACAATGCATATGCCATCCCTTATTACATCTATCGCACAAAAGCATTACTTCCGCATGCAACCCGCTTCTACATTGTTCACATATCTGATCATACACTTGATCCTCTAATTTACTAACGTCAGCTTTCTTACCTGATTCACTAACTCGACTTCTTTTACTACTTTGCTGTCCACTTTTCTTCTCGACATCCAAACCTCTCTTACCACAGCTCTTCTTCTCCTTAATCCTCTCCATCTTATTATAATACCTCTCGTAATCAAACAAATGCTCTTTATACAACTGACACAACACATACGTGGAACACTTACTAATCTTCCCACCCGACGACGTCACAAACCTAAAAACCTCCCCCCACTTCTTCTCCTTGTCCACATTCTCAAACCCTCCATACCGCTTAACCCCATTAAACAGCTTACACAAATCCAACTCCTTACCCTCAAACACGACCCTCTTCTTCCCAACTTTCTTCCCATTCCCGTAATGCCCTTCCAAAAACCTAGTATACTCCAACTCAAACGTCTTACTATTACAAGCCGGCGGACGCGCTTGTAACCTATGAATCGCTTGAGTCTTAGTCGGAAACTTAAACTTATCCAAATCTAGGGCAAAAGGCGGCTTCCAGTTCGCCGGAGGCACTATCTTACATATCCCGTACTTCTCCGCCTCGGGTCTAATCTTATAAATAAACGCCAACGGATCTCTAAACTCCTCCTCATTGGGATAGTAAACGGGTGCTAATGGTATAGTTAACGACGAAGACGAGGTTAATACAATTGAGCCTTGCCCTAAAATCCTTTTCTCTGCAGCCCTAGGTTTAGTTCTTCCCATTTAACCTATCTGTCTTCTATATAATCATAAACAATTAACAGAATTAACAACTTTATAACTAACTGATCAATTCATACTACAATATATATAATTAATTATTAAAAAGTGAAAAATGGTTATACCTTTGCTTAGTGAACAAATAACATAAGGAATTTGTGTGTTTAAGGTTGTTGTTTTTGTTCTTGGGTTTTTTTAAGGTTTGAGGATCTTGTTTTCTTAGGTTTTGCGGTAAACTGATAAAAAAAATGTTGACTTTATTTACGAAAGTACCATTCGTAAGTAAACGTACTTTCTATGTGTTTGTGTTTGTGTTTGGTTGTTTACAGTGGGCGGTTTCAGTTTCTGTTTGTGGTTTCCGACTTTCCGTACTCTTTTTTTGTTTTCTAGATTTTCTTAGGGTGTGTTTGGTTTTTAAGGAGTGAATTTGTATAGGAATAGGTTTGTGAATGAATGATGTGATAGTTATGAACAATAGTTATGAACAAGTTTTTTTTTTTTTTTTTTTTAACGGCAATTGTGGCTACATGACTCCTAGCTCAGAAGGCGTAGCGAGCCCACACAACTAGGTTGGGTCCAGCCCAGAAGGCAATGACACCCTTCTCTTTATGCACGCTGGAGGAAACCTCTATCGCCCTAGACAAGACTCGAACATGAGACCTTGCCTAGGAGGGTAAAATCTTCATACCATTGGACCAAATGCCCGTTGGTAGTTATGAACAAGTTAATCAGCAATAGTCATTAAATCGAATTATAGGTTATGTTAGTTGGTTTATTAACTAGAATTGAATTGAAAGAAAACAAAATATCTACAAACATTATGAGTTACCGATGAAGTAGATTGTAAAGAGAATTCTTACACAGATAAATAAATGAGAAGACCCGAGTCGCTAGTGATAAAACGATAAGATAAACTGGTGGCCTTTGAGATACCATTTCAGCTAATCACTTGTTTTTACCTATGATTTACTTTTGGTGTTTCCATGTAAATATATGAATTCTGCTTATGTGTATGCCGCTTATATAACATACACATAAGCCTATGACGAGTGTTTGGATTTGCTTATGTTTAATAAGCTGACAAATTCAAGTATTTGGTTTAGGTTATGTTGGCAAATGACCAATAGGGTTAAGGACATAATCCCTAACCCCGAAAATTTTAATATATTTGTATATTTATACTACATGTACTTGTATATGTATATGTTAGTGAATATTGACAAGTGTTATACTTGAAGTATATTTATATGTATATGTGATATTTAATAGATCACACATTTTAAAAATGTTAAGCACTAACTACATACTCCTATTATTCAACCAATATTTTGTCAGAACACAACCCTTCCACGACAACTTAAAAAAAGCATCGGACCATTATTTCTTCCCAGTTTGCTGGATCATAAACAGGCTTCCAAGGTGAAAATATGGTGTATAATGATACATCACTTGGATGCCAAGCATGAAGAACACATTCTAGTTGGTGAGTATAGTATGATATCGAGTCTCCAGCTTCTGACCTAGATTGGTTTCAGAAATTTTAGGACGAAAGGCTATATGTAATGGTCGACTTCTCTTCACCTTCGTCTTTGCTAAGTTTGATCACTTGACCGACCAAGATATCACCAGACTGGAAACTGACTTTGTCCAAAACATCGGACCAAGGACCGGACCGAAATGGTCGGTCCATGTCTATGTCGATCTTCGGTCTAGTCCAGTCACAAAACCTAATTGTCGGTTTTTGTGTAACATCGAACCGGACCGGACCAAATATCGAATATGATGAAAAGGATGAACCGAGGACCGGACCAAAATATGTTCGGTCCGATTTCTCAGTCCGGTTCGATCCGCGGTCTATTATGCTCAGCCTTCGTCTTAGTTGTCACATCACTATATAATTTGATTCCCACCACTATCACTCCCTAGCAACACCAAAAATAATATCGTGCAACATATACATTGAGACAAAAATAGCTACATTAGCATTAGGTGTAACCCATTTTTATTTAATTTCAGCCAAAAATAATACTCTACAACATTTTTCAATTTTTTGAAAACTTTATAAAACACTCGCTACCTGTTTTATCTCATTAAAAACGCACAAACACATATATTGTTTCTGGAAAAAAAAAACTTCATCAGTAAACATGTAGTTTTCTGCAACAACTAAAAACCATTTGGCGTGATTAATCGGAAGTAAGTTGTTTACATTTTTTTTAAATAATAGTAAAGGTGTGAATGTCTACATCATACCATTCACGCTTTCGCGAGTTTTATTTTTTGTTCCGCTAATAAATGTGACTAACATTTTTTTGTTTTTTATCAAGTTCTTTGGAAGGAACAATGAGCCCCCAAATGGGTTTGACACCAATTTTTTTGAGGGGGTTTTATATAATGTTGTTTTGTGTTTTTAAGGTTGATAAAATGTTGTGTTTTATGCTTTTGGTAGAATTTAGGTACCATATATGTAAGATATCTAATATGTGTCTTGATCAAGAGTTTGACACAACTAGTGTGATGAAGAAAGGATGTGGGTAAAGGGATAAGATTTGAAAGATTATGAAAAAGTAGTTTAGATTTGTCTGTAATAAATTATGTATGTCATGAGATTTAAGTTCAGACGAGATATGATTTGAAATATCATGAAAAAGTAGCTTATATTTGTCTATAATATATTGTGAATGTCATGAGATTTAAGTTTCATCTGTGATTTAATCCTCGGCTTGGGTATAGTACCTTGTCGATATGTTGGAATACTTCGCGTTCTACAAATTGAAAATGACAAGACTTTTTATATACATATATAAAGATATTGTTTTTATCTCATCCTCATGGCACATTTATTTATTATTATTTTTTTTTGAACGGCGACTTTTATTAAGAAAAACTAGCAAGGAGCTAGAAATTACAAAGAAATAAGAGACGGGTTTTTATACCAATCGTCCCAGCTAAACAAAGTATTGCATCTATACCGACACCAGTAATAAGAACTACAAATAATCTCATCAAAAAACGTCTCCTTAGATTTGGGCTTGGCCTCGAACATCTTCTTATTACGAAAATTCCATAGAAGCCACCACATCACAAAATAAATACCTTGGAACATGCTTTTATTCTTCTTCGGCAGTTTTACATTATCGATCCAAGACCTCCATTCTCCGTAAGAGTTAATATCCATAAAAGGCACGTCCCACCACCGATTTATTAATTTAGAAATCTTCTTTGCCGTGTTACAAGCGAAGAACAAATGATCATTGGTTTCAATCCCGACATCACATTTATTTCATGATAGGTCATATTATGAGCATTTTCCTCTTATATAGTTTAAAATATATGTTGGCCTTGACTAGCATAGCAAGGGTACTAGTAACCATATGCTACGTACAACGTATGAAACACAATGAAGGAATTGAAAGAACTTCTGGTCCACCATTGCTTCACACGGTATTATTTGTACGCAGGTGCACTACTAGCAATAAACATGTCAAAAATTGGTGAAAACCTTTACAGGAAAATAAAGTCTCGGCCCAAAGGTTTGTTAATGTTTTTGACCCAATAAACTTTGTAAGTTCCAGTGACACTGTGTATGACTAATATATTCATTGATCGTATTGTATAACACGACGTAACAAAATTTTCTTGAATGAAATATTAGTCAATGCAAGAAACTGGAGCTAAGAAGGCACCCTAGAAAAGCATTAGTCCATAAAAAAGGGTGATTTTGATTCTAAAAAAGTAAACAAAAAGGACTTAATATGTAATACTTGAGCCAGATGTTAATTGTTCATGAGGTAGATGAAGATGCTTTAAATGTTCCTGATATTTCATGGGGTAGATGAAGATGATTTAATTCTCCGCAATGTTCACAGAGGTGTACAAAATTAGTATTGAACTAGCATTAACTAGGACAAAGTTTGAATGGTTTACATTTATACCAATCTGTGTTTGGGTAACCTATCGGTTTTAAAAGAAAATGTACATGTACCAAAACAGAAAGCCAAATATTTAGGGAAGATAGAAATATAATATCTTTACAAGCTTAATGGCTCTAAGGGATATGATTTGAAAGATCATGAAAAAGTAGCTTAGATTTGAAAGGATGTGGGTGAAGGGATAAAATTTAAAAGATCATGAAAAAGTAGCTTAGATTTGTTTATAATATATTGTGTATGTCATGAGATTTAAGTTAAGACTAGATAAGATTTTGAAAAATCATGAAAAAGTAACTTAGATTTGTCTATAATATATTGTGTGTGTGTTATGAGATTTAAGTTCCAGCTCTGATTTAATCTTCAGCTTGGGTATAGTACCTTGTTGATGTGTTTGAATACTTCTCGTTCTATAAATTGAAAATGGCAAGACTTTTGATATACATATAGAAGATATTGTTTTTATCTCATCCTCATGCCACATTTATTTCATGATAGGTCATATTATGAGCATTTTCCTCTTACATAGTTTAAAATATATAATAAAGTTATATAAGCCCATAAGTCTCAATATAAGTCATAAAATTATAGCTTATATTATATAAGCCGAAATCAAATAAGTTCATAAGTTCACATATAACTCGAAACAAACACCCCCTTATAGTGTGTTTGGTTTTTAAGGAGGAGTGACAATTTGTATAGTAATAGGTTTGGGAATGAATGATGATTGGATTCGGAAACTTAAAGTAGGACGAAAAGCTACATGTAATGGTCAACTTCCTTCACCTCCATATTAGCTGTCACATAAATATGTAATTTGATTCCCACCATTATCACCAATTCATCACTGACCAACAACGCTAAAAATAATACTACACAACAGGGGTGCTCACGGTCCAAAAATTGGGCTGGATCGAACAAGACCGGACCGGACTGAAACCGACCTTGGCCAAAACACTAGACCGAAGACCGGACCAAAATGGTCCGGTCCGGTTCGGTTCGGTCTTCGGTCTGGTCGAGTCCAACAAGACATAATTGTCGGGTTTTTTATAAGACCGGACCGGACCGACTAGACAAAAGACCTAAAATAAAGAAAAAGATGGACCGAGGACCAGACCGAGATAGGTGCAGTTCGATCTGGTAGGTCCGGTTTCTCGGTCTGGTCTGGTCCGCGGTCCGTTTTGCTCACCCTTACTCTACAACATATAATATGAGCCAAAAATAGCTATAGTAGCGTTAGATGTAACCCATTTCCATTTAATTTGAGCCAAAAATAATACTCTACAACATTTTTCAAATTTTTTCGAAAACTTTATAAAATGCCTACTACCTGTTTTGTCTCATTAAAAACACACAAACACATATTATTCCTTAAAAAATATACCATGTATGTAAGATACATCGCAATATGTGTTTTGATCAAGAGTTTGACACAACTAGTGTGATCGAGTACATAATATGAATTTAGTAAGATATAAAATTGTAATGTTTAAATTAAGAAAAAACTACTTGTGTTCGCTTTTTTTCCTAATGGTTTAAGAACTAAATGTATTTATCACTCAAATCAATCATATTGACTCAGTGGCTTGAAAAATGGTAAAAGATCTCGAAGAATGGTTACTCAGTGATAGTTCGAAGGATAAAGAACTTGGCTAGAAAACATTTGTGGAAACTAGATGGGGAGAGTCGGAAAAAAAACCATTTCACCGCCGCCATCCAATCTAAAAAACCCTTTCATGGCTTCCACCGCCGCCACTATCAAATTCCGTCTCCATCCTAATTAATCACCGTCCTCCAAATCTTATCAATCATGTCCACCCATAGAGACTCGATTGATCTTGTTTTTAATGAACTTGTTTTGTTAATTCTCCATGTTTTATTTATTCCATGTTTTTTTATCTTCACGTCAATCCCATCTCTGTTATTTTCTGTTCAATTATGGGCGGTCTTAGTAATTCGTTCAAACTCTGACAACACTCGATTGTTTTCCAAATCAATTTTTGTTACCAAAAACTTTCATCGGATAACACTCTTGCTAAAGATTTATGGGAGGTGTCAAAGGTTATGAGATGTCGTCGCTGTTTTCATTCCTAATCGCTATCGAGATCTGGGAAAGGTTCGCTTTTGTGTCGGTTTATTAAGGTGGTTAATGTTGATCGTCTTGTGTGAGAACATCGTGACCCTATGGATTGGGGGATGATTTGTTAGCAATGTTGTTCGCTTATGTATCTGTACACTCCCAAGTTAGTTCCTCTCAGGCCTAAATGTTTATGCCCTTAGGACCTACTTGTTATATCGTTTTACCAGACCATATGCTAATGGGTTGCTTGCTTCGTCGTTTGTTTCGGTTCTCAAAGGTAATCCAAATACTATCAACCATATCTCAACATCCCCTGCTATGGTTTTGGACGATGAGTGTTTGGTGGAACGCGACCTCGATAACTTTGTGTTGGGGGAAGTCAAGGATTTCTCCTCCATAAACAACCTACTTATTTTGCTTTCGAATGAGGGCTTTCAGCATGTGAGACTTGTGTACTTGGGCGGTCTATGGGTCATGATTGAATTGCCATCGATCGAGACTAAAACGAGGTTTATGAAGCACGTTGGAGTCGCTTCCTGGTTTAGTCAATTACGCACGGCTCAGTCGGATTTTGTATCTAGGGAGCGGATTGTATGGATAGATATAGAGGGCGTTCCTCTCCACGCCTGGTCGCGTCCAACTTTTTCTAAGATTGGATCTCGTTGGGGAGAGGTGTTAGAACTTGAAGATAATAAGGACGACTGTTTCGCTCGTAAGCGCATATGTATTAAAACGAAACAAGAGGATAACATCCTTGAAAAATTTAAGATTATTGTTCGTGGTAAAATCTTTGTTGTAAGAGCTAAGGAGCTTTTCGTTTGGTCTCCGTCCTTCAAAGGAGTTAATGATGCCGAGTTTGTTTCTGACGATGATTCTGTTAATGGAGAGGAAGAGAAAAATGACGATATGAGTAAGAAGGTGAATTTGGAAGATGAAAGTGATATTGAAGGCGTATCCGAAACGGTTTTTGGTGACCAGGATGATCCCTTGGTTCAAGAGCTTAACCAGAACTCTCTACCAAACGAAAAGGAGATTTCCAGTGATCCGTTTAATCTTTATAACCTTATTAATAAACGGGATAAAGGAGAGGAAAACACTGGATTGGACTCTAGTTTACCTTTCCCACCTGGTTTTACACCTGCTGACCAGGTAAAATCAGACAGAAAAAACTCTCCACTTCACAGTCACTCGGGAGGTCTTAATTCTCGCGTCTTGGAGGAATCTCAGCCTACTAAAGATCAAGGTTCCCCAAAGGATAATCTTAACCAAAGAGTAGGCGGCTCTATATTGGAGGTTATAGACGACATGATCAAGGTTGGTCAAGCTATGGGTTTTACGATGGAAGGGAGTAAGAAAGACATGGAGAAAATTATTGGATCTCAAGGAGTTTGCGATGGTTTCAAATGAATTGTTTATCCCTAAATGTTCAAGGCCTAGGATCCAAGGCCAAAAAGGATTGGATCAAGGAGTTAAACAACAAACACAAGGTGAATTTTCTTTCTATTCAAGAAACGAAGTCAGATCATATTTCTGATATGGACATCAAATCGTTATGGGGTAATTCTAAGTTCGATTGTACTATTAGTGAATCCGTCGGTAATTCGGGTGGCATTTTATGCGTTTGGGATCCAAGCGTTTTTTGTAAAGAAAATCACATCATCTCGGATAACTTTATTGCGCTTTATGGTTCATGGGTCTCCAAGAAGGTGAAGTTACTTATGATATCTATTTATGCTCCTCAATCCTCCGCTAGTAAGCGTATTCTATGGAATTACATTTCGAATCTCATTGGCTGTTGGGATGGGCATTATATGGTCATGGGGGATTTCAATGAAGTTAGATGTGTGGAGGATCGTTTCGGTTCGGAGTTTAATGCTCAAAGTGCCAATGAATTCAATTGTTTTATTTCTAACTCGGGGCTAATCGAAATTCAGTTGGAAGGTTACTCATTTACTTGGTCTCTTCAATCGGCCAAGAAAATGAGTAAATTAGATCGTTTTTTAGTTTCGGATGGCTTACTCTCGGTATTTCCTCATCTATCGGGAATTTGCCTTGATAGACATCTCTCGGATCATCGCCCTATCCTACTTAGGGAAGTGATTTTTGATTATGGGCCTTCTCCTTTTCGGGTCTATCACTCTTGGCTCAATTTTCAAGATTTCGATAAAATGGTTTTGGAAACGTGGAATAACATTGATATTGATGATAGAAATAAGATGGTTCGTTTTAAGAAGAAATTGCAAATCCTTAAAAAGAAAATTCGGTTATGGGTTAATGATTATCGCAAAAAGCAATCTGGTCACCTCGAGGAGCTTCGTTCTAATCTGCGAGATATTGACAAAGAGTTAGATCAAGGGGGTACGAACGAAGTCATTCTCCAGAGACGACTTGCACGATATAAATTCTGCTAATGCACGTGATTATATGCAAAAGGCTAAGATTCAGTGGGCTATCGAGGGCGATGAAAATTCTAAGTTCTTTCATGGAATCATCAATCGTAAACGTGCGAATTTGGCCATTAAAGGTGTTATGGTGGATGGTGATTGGGTGGACGACCCATGTCGTGTTAAAGAAGAATTCCGTCTTCACTTTGCTAATCGGTTTCGAGCTCCAGTCGACACTAGGTATAAACTTAATTATACTTTTCCTAATAAGTTGCAACCTGATCAGATGGCCACTTTGGAGAGCCCGGTTTCCAGAGACGAAGTGCGTAATGCGGTGTGGGGCTGTGGTAAGAACAAATCGCCTGGCCCTGATGGGTTCTCGTTTGAATTTTTTCGCAAATTCTGGGATACCGTAGGTTCTGATTTTTGTGAGGCGGTGGAATGGTTTTTCGAACATAGCTCTTTTTCTAGAGGATGCAACTCTTCGTTCATTGCTCTCATCCCAGAAAATCAAGATCCTAAGTTCGTTAACGATTATCGTCCTATTAGCTTGATTGGGAGTCTTTATAAGGTTATTACTAAAATCTTAGCCAGTCGGCTTTCGTCGGTCATTCCTGGGCTTATATCGGATGTTCAAACGGCGTTCTTCCCAATAGGCAGATTTTAGATGGCCCATTTATCATTAATGAACTTATTTCCTAGTGTAAGCATAAGAAACAACAAGTTATGGTGTTTAAAGTCGACTTTGCTAAGGCTTACGACTCTATAAGGTGGGATTTTCTAGAAGATGTGCTTACTGCTTTTGGTTTTGGTCCTAAATGGTGCTCGTGGATTCGTGGTTGTCTTCATTCTGGTATGTCTTCGGTCCTGCTCAATGGTAGCCCTTCGTCCGAATTCTAATTTTATTGCGGTTTGAAGCAAGGAGACCCCTTAGCGCCTTATCTCTTTTTATTAGTCATGGAGTCATATCATATGAACGCGGTTTTCTATGTTTTGTGAAAAATAAATCTCTTCCTTTTTTTTGACAAATATAAAAACACAAAATCAAGAAATTTTTTCTCCAACTAAACGCAACCTAAAGTGTCCTAGATGCAGTCGGCGGATATAAATTTTATTAGTCGTCTTGATATCAGCTTATACCACATAACAAATCTATAACATAAACACTCTTTTTAATAACATTTATATAACACACTATAAAAAGAACTCTCACTCAAAAAAAAAAACCGATCGTCGTCCCAATAGCTAACACGAAACCAAATGTGCACTTTCGGGAACTATAACAGGTATTTGTGCCACTTCTCAGGCTTGGGAGGATACCATAGGAAAGCTTAAGGCTCGGCTCTCCAACTGGAAACTCAAAACCCTCTCGGTAGGAGGGAGGCTTACCCTCCTTAAATCGGTTCTAGGGTCGACACCTATCTATAATCTGTCCATTTATAAAGCCCCCAAATCTGTGCTTCATTCGATGGAGTCCTTGCGAAGGAACTTCTTTAATGGTTCTCAATGTAATGAGAGGAAAATAGCATGGATTAAATGGACCACGACTCTCGCGTCCAAGAAAAATGGTGGGTTAGGTATCTCTAGTTTGTATGCTTTAAATAGGGCGCTCATTTTCAAGTGGGTTTGGAGATTTATTTCTCGGGACAATTCCCTGTGGTGTCGTTTGATCTTGTCTATGCATGGTTCCAAGTTACCTTCCTCATCCCCATTTCGGTATTCGACTTGGCTCTCCATTATTCGAGAAATTCATTCGCTTAAAGATCGAGGAGTAGATTTGGTATCCCATTGTCGCATCCATGTGGGTAATGGGTTGCGCACTAATTTCTGGAAGGAGGTTTGGATCGGCGATAATCCCTTGTGTGTTTTGTTTCCTCGCATTTTTGCTTTGGAAACTAATAAAGATAGTTCGGTGGCTGTGAAACTGTCTTCTGTTACTTTGTCTCTTCGTCGTCCAGTTAGAGGTGGGTCTGAAAGTTCGCAATTATCTCTTCTACAAGAGTACATAGAAGGGACGGTTTTGTCTTCGTTGGAGGATAGGTGGGTTTGGGATTTAAATGGGGAAGGTGTCTTTTGTGTCAAAGAGGTGCGAAATCTTCTTGATGATGTTTTTCTTCCAAAAGCCCCTATCGCTACAAGATGGATTAAGTATGTGCCGATAAAACTTAATGTCTTCGCTTGGAAGGTCCATCTGAATCGTGCACCAACTCGTGTAAACCTGTAACATCGTGGTGTTTTGGTTTCGGATCCTTCATGTCCTATTTGCCACTCAAAAGATGAAGACTTAGCGCATTTGTTTTTTCGATGTAGTTTGGTCACGGACATCGTTAGGCTTGTCTGTCGGTGGTGGAATATAGCATGGCGTCGATTGATTCGTATTCCAATTGGCTTCATTGGTTCAATGCTATCAGATTAAGTCCTAAAGTTAAAGATTTGCTTGAAGGAGTTTTCTACATAACATGGTGGAGTATTTGGAGGTTTCGAAATCAGGTCCTCTTCTCGTCTCTCGTCCCCCGCAAAGATGTTCTTTTTGATGATATAGTGTCGCGTTCTTTCACATGGTGTCGTTCTAGATGTAAAAGTAACTTTAGTTGGGTTAGTTGGTTGCAACATCCCTATTTGATTTCTTTGTAATTTTGTCTCTAGCTCATTGCTAGTGTTTTGTTCTAATAAAGTTGCCGTTTAAAAAAAAAGATGGGGAGAGTTGAATAGTTTACAGGTTAATTGGCGTTTTAAAATTTTACTTCTAAATTTTTTAGATTCGAGTATATGTTCAATCAATCAACAATATGAACCAATCAATATAACTATCTACTTGTAATAGCAATACAAACAATAAATAAGAAACACAGACAATATAAAGAGATAAGGTAAAAAATGATCAAACCAAGACACCAAGATTTATAGTGGTTCAGCTACGAAGCTCCTCTTCGCCCTACTCCACTCCTCGAGTATCTGACTCGAGATTTCACTAAGTCAACAAGCTCCCTTTAGGTGAAGAAAACCGTTTACACGTCGCTTACGTTGTTTTCTGACATTAAGCTAAATGTCGAGTCTTAATCTTAGCTAGAACCAGTCTACCACTTCACAAACACTACCCAATCACAAGATCAACACTATCGAATTTATACACTATATGATCTTACACATTCACACAAGATAATAAAAACAGAGGTTTAAATCTTAGAAGAAAAGAAGAGAAATCACTAATCTATAACACTTCGTTTCTTGGCGAATACGAGTGTTCTTCTCTTGCACTTGATGAAAGAATGAAGAAGATGAAATTGGATCACTTAAAACAAGATTAGACAATGTTAGTGATCAAGAGATTTAGTGAGAGAAAGAAGGTTTTTAAAGAGAGAAAGATAACTGAAAAATTCGTGCAAAGAGGTATGCTTTGTTGCTGAGAATAGTGTAGTATTTATAGCCAGGAAGTCCCAACGTCTCCTGGTGGCGGTCCCGACGGTACCAGATATATCTGGGGGCCGCCTAGCCTATCAGGGGGCCGCCACTAGACTGACGCTCCCATTTTTGTCTTTTAGTAGGGAAGGTTAAATCTGGTGTAGAAGCTTCTTTTTTTGAGAAAAAACCAGATTTGAATTTTTATATTTAAATAAAACATTTCTGTTATTAATACAAATATTTTGTATATTTTTCTTTTTATAAAAATACTTTTGTAGAAATTTAATGGTTAAGAATTTTTTTTCTTGATCACTAATCATGTTTAATAATTTGTTTGTACATACCTCAAGTGATTTACGTAAAAATGGAAGTTTACGATTAATAACATGTAAATGATTATTTTTATCGTAAACTTTTTTACATTATGTCATCTTCAAAACGTTGAGGTGTTAAAAAATATAAATAACGTTTTTAAACATTATTTGTATTAACAATCTCCCCCTTTTTGATGATGACAAAATATAAACTCATTTTGTATAAAAATAAAATTTTCAAATTATTAATGAGTTTTAATCCATTTCTCCCCCTTTTGCCGAATCCAAAAAGGTTTATCATCGAATTATAGAGAGAAAGAAATCGACGATGCCAAGACTCCCCCTTGATGCATGCTCCCCTTCGTTTGGGGCACCAAGGGATCAAGCTTATAATGTTTTGCTACAAAATCAAGTTAAAAATACAAGTGCAAGAAAACATTTCTAACTAGTAGCAATATGACGACAAATATATATGCAAGGCTAATAGTAGAGAAGAAATATCCAACTAAGTAATTCATACAATTCACCCATAAAATAATATCATTCATAGAGAGCAAATTCATACAATAAAACATAAATTGCTTATAACACTAAGAAATAACGAGACAAATTCATACTTAAACGGTATGAATATTACAAGATAAATTAAGTAAGCATGTCATAGAAAGACTTTTAAGCCTAAAGCTAGACTAGTTGATTCTTGATGTCTAGGAGATGCCCAACTAAAAAATAGGTGGTTAATAATGTAAAGGTGATAAAGGTGAGTTTGGTGAGGCATTGTTGGGTGGAGCATGACCTAGAGTAACGAGGGACTCAAGTCGATGAATGTCATCTCTTAACCTATGAAAGAGAGTTTGGGTGTACATGCAACAATGACATAAACCAAAATGAAATCTAACTTGGTCACTTGTAGCGGGGTGAATTATGGTTGTTGATGGTGAAGGTGGTGGTGGAGGAGTTTGTGTAGAAGCATTTTCTACACGTTGAAGTTCGGTTTCAATGATGTTAGATAAGTGATGAAGTTGGTTTAGTTCATTCATAATTTGCTCCCTAGTTTGATTTTATGTTTGAGTTGAAGGATTAGCAATGTTAGGGGAAAGTGGTGGCGAAATATTAGGTGAGAGAGGAGGTAAATATGGTAGAAGAGTGTTGTGTCTCCAAGTGTGTCTATTATAGACTTTCAGTGTCTTTCACCATAGTTTTGATGAGGGTGAGAAGAGGACATGACAAGTAAAGAGAGGTTGAAGAGAAAGATAAGATGAATATGAACGAGGAGGATGATGAGTGTATATAGAAAAGATTTGGAAAGGTATAGTGTTAGAAGATAGAGATTCCAAGAAATGCTTGGCTAAACAGGGAAAGTCCAACAAGGTCTAGTGTAGGGATGGTCAAAGATACAGAAAAAGAGAGAATAATAAAATTTTTGTGACTCTACTGTCGGCGGTCCCACAAACACTGGGCGGTCCCAAATATATTGGGGGTGCCACATATATTTGGGGGCCATTTTCTGGGAGTTACGAAATTTTCTCAGAATTCCTTATTTTTTTGTTTTGTGTAGAAAAGAGAAGGCTAGAGAGGGTTGTGTTTCAGCAACTCATATTTTCTAAGAATCAACTAATTTAGTAAAGTACCAAATCAATAGATAATCTAGCCTAATTCTATCATGCAAGTGAGATAACACACGTTTAGCAAGAAGAATCATAAACTATAGTTAATAGAAGTTATACACATACTAGAATATGTCATAATAATACCTAGTTTAATTCTACAGATAAAGATGTCCTAACGTGTAATCGTGTTATACTTGGGTCTTGTGGAACATCTAATTTACTTATGATGAGTATGATGGGCACACCAAACATCTTCCGGAGATTCCTCATTTAAGATATTAGATAGAAGATTTATTTTTGTTCGTTGAGATATGTATTTATGATCATTTGGGGAGTATCCGGTTAGTTTGTCAAGAAATTTTAAGAGTAAAAGATCGTATAGCAAGATGCCATTGGGGCGATGCTTGAAATCATTTATCCGATTTATGATAAAATGAGTGAGGTTCAATGTTGTGAAGGAAGTAATGCAAAAGAACATATAGGCTTCACAAGCTGACAATAATTCTTTGTCAATATCAATGGTACATATGATGTTCTCACGAATAAGAAAATGTACCGTCTTGAGATAAGGACATACCTCTTCAACGAAGAGATTGCATGGATCCTTAAGTGCGAACTTGAACTCGTTTAGATGTTTCTTAGTTACGTTGTATATGATTGATGTTGGATGAGTTAATTTGGTATAGAATGGATCATTTGTTGGAGTGGTGTTGTGATTGTTAATGGATTTTAAAGACCATTTATTGTTATAGAAACAATGTCCTTCAAACGGAATATTAAGTAGCATTCCAAAATCCCAAAATAATGCACTAACATGTATTCCATTTATTTCGAATAATATGATCCAAAGATCACTTACTAGAATGAGTTCAAATGTTTGATAAACGTCTATTATGAATTTTGGATATAAGTTTCCTTTTAAGTGAAGGAGAGTTTGAAATCCAACTTTGAGTAGGTTATTTTCTAAGATTCCTTTGGAATCAAACATTGTGTCAACAATTCTTCCTTCATGGAAAGGTCAACAAGGTAATTTTAGGTATGAAGATTTTTTAGAAGAGATAATGTGATTAGGAAGGTATGGTTCATTTGGAGTTAGGGAGATGTAAGTTTTTATGCATTTGAGTTCGTCTTGAGACATTCTTTTCACCTAATCATAATAATATGAAAAATTTAATATGTGTCATTCTCAATTTTCAATTCCCTTTAGACAAATGCCTAGTGTGTGCCTATATCCAACAAATGTAGAGTTTCGGTCAACTCGACTCTAAAATAAAAACCTATGAGTTAACCCGAACACTCCTTAATTCAATTTCGCTCATCCAACCATGTCAAAAATACTCATTAATTGAATATTTCAAATGAGGTTCACGAGATCTTCATGCATGTATGCAAAAACATTTTTAGAGTGTATTAACAATGCTTTAAAGTAATTTTATGGTGTTCCTAACGAGAGTGATTTTGAAAGAAAAATTGGGGTTTTTGTGCGAATGAAAAAACTTGACAAACACACTTAATTATGCAAATTCTATGTCTATGGGAAGCATATTAGTTATACATTGTGTTATTATAGTTTTAATTGCACACAAACAAAAGAAAAATAAAAATCCCTAATTTTTGATTTCGTGTTCATCATGAACCCTAGACACAAATTTGAAAGAAAATAAATGAATTGACTTACAATTGATGATGTTTATGATGTTAGGATTTATTGTAGATGTTGATTTGATCTTCAATTTGAGTTAATTAGTCTGATTTTATTTTTGGTGGGTTATGTATATGTTTCGTCGCTGCAGGTTTTAGGAGAAGGGGGTGTTTGTTTTTGTGTTTAACAAAATGGTGTGCAAACATTATGTCCCGACTGGTGGTGGTCCCATATCGATATAGGGGCCGCTTGATTTAATCAGGGGGCCGCCCACGGTATGAGGGCCGCTTCCAGTGGAGGTGTTTTGGACAAAAAAATTGACAAACATTTTAGGAGGAGTGACATTTTAATTTGCATTTCGCGAATTAAAAATTCTTAGAATACTTCGGATGAAGTAGTTAAGTTGTCACGACACGGAATGGAACACAGACTAGAATCGAGACTAGAAGAAAAGAAGAACAATTTATGGAATGTGTTCCATCATTCCTAAACCAAGACGTAGATAGTTAAACGATTCACGTTTAAGGAGTTTTGTAAGAATGTCGGCGGCTGTGCTGTCTGTCCTCCCAATCTCTCTATAACACAGACAAGCTCTATCACGTACTACACATGTTTTATGGAACCAGATCCTATCAGTGACTCACCTGTGTCATCGCTGTGAAAACTTCACAGACCAGTACCAAGAAGCTATTGCTCTAGAACCCCTACAATACCACACCAACAACACCCCCCATCTAACCATCCTGTCCTGAAGTCTCAATACGCTCCAGATGAATATTCAAATCTATAAATGGTTAGACTCAGAGTAGTCTGTGTCCGTCGTATCAAAAGAAGATAAATACTGAAGAACCATAGAGTCCACTCGCTATAATCTATATACAGTCGTGTGATGATCCCCATCTCTGCAAATTACCACATCTCACATCATGAGTAGAGAAGATCGTCGACGTCAGAGACGCAAATACTAACTCACTCCTCAGATAAGATATATCACGACGATCGTCTATATAATAGTCCTTAAGAGACTCTGTTACTCCGCTGGTCCTGTGAACATAATACTCGCTTCGAGTATGTATCGTTAAGTTCCCAGACAATATGAAGTGCAGGTGCCCAACATAGAATCAATCCAACATGGCTCTATAGATGTACTTAATGTCACTCCGTCACTGACCCACCTCGAGACTCAAAAAGTACCGTATGAGATCCATCACATGTCTCTCTACATAATCCACTACAGTACATCAATCCACAAGAACGGACAATGTTTCCTCCTCACTAACATTTTGACATACACTGATAGAGAATTATATAATCCCACCACAACATCTCAAAAGCCTCCTCCTGTCTAAAGACACATGATACTTACCAGAGTAGTCACGGTGTATCCAAATCCCTCTATAGACATACGCACACGAGTCTCGTCAATTCTGACACTCTCGCCTCATGTGCTATGTCCCCCACACTAAATCCTGTACGCCGCTCAGATCTATCGTCCTCTGAGCATGCGCCATGACAAATCTCTCATATACATCTCCAAAACCTCACAGTTACCAGTCCCTCTCGTCGATCAACATCTCTCTGATCTCGTGTGTGCGTAAATCTACGTATACACTCCAATCGTGCACCTCTACATAAAGTGTTCTACACATATCTCCAACCTCTCAAACCAATCTAATAAATATATCTGCTGCCATCCACCGACCCCAACAACCTCATCAACACAATCCCTATCATAGTCTCACTACAATCTCTCGTCCGCACATAAGTTGTACCCTCAACTAGAAAGTATACACTCCGATACCCAATGTAGATATATGTTTCCTGATGGTACAACAAGTGATTCGGTGATGTACCAAACATACTCAGTGTCAAAGACGATGCAATGATAGTGTGTGAATAGATTATATCTGTACTGAATCAAACATCACACTCGATGAGTGCAATTACTACAAAGTGTCACACACCATGAGCCGCCTAACCATAACCAACTGTTGCAGAAGTGTGATGTAGTGCCGAAATGTCTCATGTCTCAACGTGATGTCTCAATGTTTTACGCAGCAGATTGATGAGAATGAACTCACGTCCAGTAATTCTGCTGCTAATGTAACAAGAGTGACATTAATATATGTGTCCACCTTATCTTTGAGGAGCTATGCTGAGTATACGTGATCCGTGTTACAGATCCCTCAGACAGCTAATCTAGAGATCCTGACTCCAGCTGAGACATCTCAGTGATGTTGAATCTCCCTAGATCAACGCACTAATAAAATGTATTATCATGCCCTAAGAGTAACACTCTTACTTCATTTCGAGTCGCGTCAGTTGCCTGTAGTGAAGAGCTGTACTCAACGAGTACAGCTATGAAAAGTCCTAAGATTGGAGAGTGTGACATACCTGAGACTTCTTTTGGTCACCGTACTGTTCAGCTAAATCTCTATTCGCAACAGTCTCTGTGATCGCCAAAATAGTGAGACATGATGTCATGTAGAATCTCATGTGTGAAGGATAGCATCAGGAGATGTGACATAACACACGCTCATAAGATCGCGAGAGCTCACGTGATCAATAAAGTGACTCACACGAGAATGTGCACCAACAATGAGCACAAGTATAGGAACCGCTGTATGATTTAAGATAGCAGAATACGAACCCGTCCTGTGTGTGCTGTGTGCAGGGTCTCGGTGGCAATTGCATAGTGTTTGTACTGCGAGAAGTGATTAGCGTATGATAAATGGTGTGTACGTTGGGTCGTGATTGAGGGTTTTCTAGAGAATTGTATGATATGTCACAGACAGTGAGATTTCTCGCGTCAGATGAGTAATAGAGAGCGCATGTCTGTTTTCATGTGTAGATGTGAGACTATATCTTGCGAGTGTATCTGGTAGTCTCGCTGTGAATGTATTGTGCATTTGAGCTAAGTTTCACAGTATGTTTGGAGATGTATACATACTTGTGTAGAGAGCCATCAGTCTGTGTATGTCGCGATAGTCATTGTAGTGTGACTTAATAAAGGTAGGTCGATGAGATATGTGTCATTCTCAATTTCTCAATTCAATTTTAGACAAATGCCTAGTGTGTGCCTATATCCAACAAATGTAGAGTTTCGGTCAACTCGACTCTAAAATAAAAACCTATGAGTTAACCCGAACACTCCTTAATTCAATTTCGCTCATCCAACCATGTCAAAAATACTCATTAATTGAATATTTCAAATGAGGTTCACGAGATCTTCATGCATGTATGCAAAAACATTTTTAGAGTGTATTAACAATGCATTAAAGTAATTTTATGGTGTTCCTAACGTGAGTGATTTTGAAAGAAAAATTGGGGTTTTTGTGCGAATGAAAAAACTTGACAAACACACTCAATTATGCAAATTCTATGTCTATGGGAAGCATATTAGTCATACATTGTGTTATTATAGTCTTAATTGCACACAAATAAAAGAAAAATAAAAATCCCTAATTTTTTATTATCTGTTGTCTCGCATTCATGAAAACCCTAGACACCAAATTTGAAAGAAAATAAATGAAATTTGACTTATCGCAAGGATGTGTTTTATGACTTCTGGTTGGATTTATTGTAGATGTTGATTTGATCTTCAATTTGAGTTAATTAGTCTGATTTTATTTTTGGTGGGTTATGTATATGTTTCGTCGCTGCAGGTTTTAGGAGAAGGGGGTGTTTGTTTTTGTGTTTAACAAAAATGGTGTGCATACATTATGTCCCGACTGGTGGTGGTCTCATATTGATATGGGGGCCGCTTAATTTAATCAGGAGTGTTCGTATTGGTATGTTATGTCATTTTGGAAGACCCATGAGAATAGTCGAAGTGTTGCTGCGATCGGTGTCCATTATGCTTTTGCTTCTTTTCAAGTGAGTCTCATTGTTGCCTTCATGAGAGGTAATTCCATCTTAGCTAGGAGACTATACTATTAGGCCAGTCAATGGGTTCATGGATCATTTTCGTCTTCGCATTGGACACTATTCTTGATGGTGTTAAATAAAGTGAGAAATTCTTCCGCATATTTGTACTACTTTTGTCATAACGAGAGCCGCCCACGGTATGAGGGCCGCTTCCAGTGGAGGTGTTTTGGACAAAAAAATTGACAAACATTTTAGGAGGAGTGACATTTTAATTTGCATTTCGCGAATTAAAAATTCTTAGAATACTTCGGATGAAGTAGTTAAGTTGTCACGACACGGAATGGAACACAGACTAGAATCGAGACTAGAAGAAAAGAAGAACAATTTATGGAATGTGTTCCATCATTCCTAAACCAAGACGTAGATAGTTAAACGATTCACGTTTAAGGGATTTAGTGATAATGTCGGCGATATTGTCGATGACGACACTTTTTCGATAGAAAGTGGTGACGAATTTCAATGTGTTTAGTTCGCGAGTGTTGCATCGGGTTTTTGCTAAGGTCAATCGCGCTTTTATTGTCGCACATGATCGGGACATCGTCGAGTCGAATGTCGTAGTCGATAAGAGCTTGTTTCAGCCATAGTGCTTGTTGACATGCCTTTCCGGCGCTTACGTATTTGGCTTCGGCAGTAGATAGAGCAAGAGCGGTTTGTTTATTCGAGAACCAAGATGTTAAACAACATCCCACGAACATACAAATACCGCTAGTGCTCTTTCGGTCCACATAATCTCTCGCATGATCAGAGTTGGCATATACTACGGTTTCTATTCCGGTCCCCTTAGGATACCATAATCCTAAGTGTGTAGTGCCTTTAATGTATCAGAAGATACGCTTAACCGCTTCAAGATAAGAGGTTTTAGGATCCTCTTGAAAGCGTGCACAAAGACAGACACTAATCATGATATCGGGCCTACTTGTCGTTAGGTAGATGATGTATCATTGTGTGGTGTTTATTTATGATAGTTCAAGTTTTAAATTTATATTTTGCTGACTTAACCAAAAATAACACTTTAACAGGTAGTGTACCCCGGTCGGTGGTAGATTCGTGGTAAGTAGGGTGTCGAACACTTGAAGCGAGGTTAAATCTCTCAATTTATTTATATTTTGGTTTATCTAATCTAAGTTAATTCTAATCTACGTCAAACCTATGCTAATTTTATGATAGTACTAATCATAATTCTAACAGGAAAAATGGGGGTTTTAGCCTAAGAGACTGGCACAGGTTTGTTGGTGACTACAATCAATTCAAGACACTTTAACCCACGCAAGCAAATTAACAAAAGATAAAAGAGCGGTCGAGCCTTATGATAGAAAACTGTATTAGCCATCATTAATTCGATTAGAAGTTGGTTTGTTTATTCAGTGCAATGATTACTTATCTCGAAGAGGCATATCATTCTTAGACTTAGGTGGGACTTCATCCTAAGACCTAGACACATTAATTCTGTCACAATTAAAGCATCCGCATAAAGCATCCTTATTACTTGATTATAATCTATCTTAGGGATTAAAGCAATGGTGATCTTGTTAAACCCTAGCTCATAGAGACTTTACCCACTTACTGCTTAATGGCAATTTATACACTAGTAGTCTACTTGTCCAACTATCCAATGGAATCAGAACATTATTTATTGAATTATCTAGATTCACCTACTAGTCAACATGTTCAATAAACAAAAGGCAATTTCCCCTAACTAGTTAAGCCAGAAGCATATCCTTAGCACGATTTTAGAAGGACAATATTTGTGATCCTATGATTCTAGATGAATAAATCACTATATGGAGAGCTATCCCGGCATCTAGATTACTTGGTCCGTATCACTAGATCCAGTTGAATGATAGGTCGCATACAAAAGCACGTAAACAAGTATAAATTGATAAACATAAACAAGCATGCAATGATAAATTAAGCAATCGAGATATAAACAAAACCAAACATTTAGATCTTCATAATAATGGCTAATATCATCATTAATATAAGAGTAATTGTTTTAGCCAAGGTAAACTAACCGAGTTAACGAATGATACCAAAAACTGAACGATTACAAAAGTATAAGAAATTACACGTTGTCTTCTATGGATTGGAATACGTTGCAAGACCTCTTCTGCTCTTTTTCTCTTCTAAAAATCGACTTTATGGTTTAGGTATCGAGAATATGATTTAGCACACTTAAAACTTATTTTTGAGTTTTGTATTTATAGGGTCCGGAAGTCGGTTCGATACGGCGTATCCAAGGGATTGGATACGGCGTATTAGAGTTTCTTGGAGTAGGGACCATGTTTGATATCTCCCAGAATATTCACATATTATATCTTCAATACTGCGTATTGACTTCTTCTGGATACGGCGTATTGATCTTCTTTCCTTTGTGGTCTTTGGTGAGTGCAGGCACGGATACGCCGTATCTTCCTTGCTGGATATGGCGTATTGGTCTTCAGAATAGTAATCTTCAAAATATCTTCGTTTAAGCTCCAGAATGCGCGCCTTTTGCTAATATTCACCAACTACTCTGTAATTACTGCAATTCTCAAGTATAAACGATTAAGTAACAATTCTTTGCAATAATTATATAAAATGGGTTAAATACATGGGATAAATGATGCTATAAAATAGACGTTATTTGATGTCATCAAATATTCTCCCACTTGAGTCCTACTTGTCCTTAAGTAGCCTTTAGAAGTATATAAAAAATGTATCCCTAAGGATGTTTTTCGTTAAAGTATTTATTTGATCTATTACAAGTACACAACCAAACACCCCACGAAATAGAAAGATGAAAACACTCAAATCACTCAACTAATCTATAGTACTCATTATTGCAGTCTCGAATAGATATACCAAGCCAAGTTTTAAAGTCTACAACATCACCGGCACACTCATATTTTTGTGGAATTTGGGTAAACAATTGGAAACGGATAAGGTTAAATCCTTACAATATCTAACAACAGTTATTGTGTGCGGGTTATGTATCAAGTAATTTCACAAAAGCATGCTTGAACAAATTTTAAATTTAAGCATAATTTAAGCATTTTAGTGTGAAAAATTAGGACAAGTAAATATTCTAATTCCATCCCCCACTTGAATTATACAACGTCCTTGTTGTATATATAAAACACTAAATACGGGAATTAAAAAAATTAGAATGAGAAACTCCCCTGATATTTGCTCGGTAGATTCTCCATGTTGAGTTTATTTGAGCAATATTATGTTGAACAACCGCCTTGAAGTTTCAAGACTCCAACACTTCAAGATCTTCAGATTTGTAAATTCTCCACCAATATTCGTTGACATTCTTTGCTTCCAAGGTCCTGTATAATATATAGGAAAAACGTGTATTCCTATCTTAGTACCTAGGGAAAAAACATGAATATGCCGTATTGACAGAACTGACAATAATGTTTTTAAAGTAAGTAAAGACTGATAACGTCTAGACAATCAATACGTTGTATGGTATGGAGCGGATACGCCATATTGATGTCTGGGAAAACAGACTCGATAAAATTAAATAACAATCTGGGTTGTCTACCGGGAAGCACTTTTGTTTACAAAGAAGTCTTTAAGTTAGAATTTTCTTCAGCTTCTCACTTCATTCCATCTCATGCACGCTAATGTGTTTGCATGTGAGCCATTCTTCTATCTTCGCATTTCGAATGAAATCGGGTCCTAAGTTCAATACTCCTTTATAGAACCCCTTTAACTTTTGGTATGCATGCGAGATTCCATTCATCTCATCTTTCTCACTTACCTTCAGTAATGGTGGGATTTTGTTGCATTGCTCATTAGTGTGACATTTAAACCTCGGATGTGATTGCACCATTTGGTAAGTTACTTCATCATCACTATTGTAAATGGTAATTATCCCTTTGAACAGTTTTGTTTTAATTCCAACTTCTCTTAAAAATGGTTTGCCAAAAATAAGATCGCCCATTCCTTCATCACGATAAGCATCTATATTTTCTAAAACTACAAAGTCAGTCATCATAGAAAAAGTTCCAACAAAGATAGGTATGTTCATTAAGGCTTCTACTACATTGTTTCCCTTGTACTCCAATTTCTCTTTCATTATAGAATTATGAAACTTTTTGGACATCACATTGACATACAATAATAGGAAAAAGTTAGCGTGTGTAAATTCAAATCCTATCATGCAAGAAAACTTTAAGTTATGAGCACAATCTATATGGATCTTCTTATCATAGTCACAATAACTAGGGTAATCATCAACTCCAATATTAAGTTCATCATCCCTAGTTCTAAATTCCTCAATTACCTCACCTTCCTCAATGGTGGGCATCAAATCATTTCCTTGGTTTCTCATAAGCTCGAATGGTTCATTTAGATCATTTAATTCAATGTTATCTTCCAACAAAAGGTCTAATGATCTATTTAACACCAAAGTCTTTCCCATTAGCCTAACTTCTAAATCAAGTTCCATTCTTTCTCTCAAACTTAGCATGTAGACCCTCTTAATTAAACTACTGGCAGGTTTAACACTTGTGAAAACTATCCTTTCTTCCCCGACCCTTAAAGTAATATTTCTTTTGTAAACATCAATCTTAGCACGGGCGGTACACAAAAATGGTCTCTTAAGGATTAAGGGCACTTTGATATATTCGGGCATATCTAGAATTATAAAGTTTACAAGGAAAGTAAATTTACCAATTTCTACTAATACGTTATGAACTATTCCTTTTGGATATTTCACAATCTTGTCTGCTAATTCAACTGTCAACTTAGTATGAGCTAATTCGCCTAATCCTAAGTTAAGGTAGGTCGAGAGAGGCATAACACTAACGCTAGCTCCTAAGTCAACAAGGGCATTATCAAAGCAAACATTATTAATAAAACAAGGTAAAGTGAAACTCCCTAGGTCTTTCTCCTTTTGGGGTATGGATTATGAAGCTTCAGAGTAGGCTTCCGAGAATTGTGGTCCATATGATCCCTTATTTTCTTCACAGTAATAACCATTCAAACAACTTAGAAATGGAATCGTCATTTGTCTTGTCTCGTACATCAGTGTATAGCTCTGTCCAGTGGATACGGCATATTGGGAGGATCCAATACGACGTATTGGATATGAATTAGCTTCAATAGTAGTTGAAATCAACTTGACTTGATCTCTCGGGTTTGATTTAGTAGAGCTAGGTAGGCTTCCAAATCCTCTTTCCTGTAGTACCTTGATCATTTGCCCGATTTGGATTTCCAAAGTTTTAATAGATGCTCCTTGGTTTTGAATGGCAGCATCTGTCGAAGCTCAAATTTCTTTAATCAAATTAGAGTTTTCTTCATGTCTCTCGGCTGATTTACTCATGAATTTGCTCAGGGTATCTTCCATAGATTGCCTTCATTCTTGGTACGAATGATTCGCATTGTTCCTTTGATATAGTCCCGGAGCTGCTGCTTTATATCCCTCTCCTTGCAAAAGGTCCACCAAATTGCGTGTAGTAAGCTTCTTTGAGGGTTTTCCCTTCTTTTTTTAGTGAGCAATCTTTGGTGTAATGGGGTCCTTTGCATTGTTCGCATCCAACTTGAGCAACATAGACTTTTTCAATCACTTTCTTGGTCTCTCTTTCTAGATTGTTCTGTTATGCTTGTATAGCTACTAATCCGTAAGAAGTTTCAGTACTTCTTGACCTAGATGTTCCATTATACCATTTCTGAGAGTGTTCAGCCATTTCTTGGATGGCTATTTTTGCATCAACAACAGTCTTTGATGGTATTGCACCTCTTGAGTCAATAATTTGTCGAGTAGGAATTCTGAATCCATTATAGAACAAGATTACCTCCTGCATCTCTGTTAAATAGTATTAAGGACACTTCATAAAGAGTTCCTTAAATCACTCCCATGCTTGGTAAATGTTTTCATCTGGGTCTTGCTGAAAGTTGTTGATTTCCTCCATCTTCTTTGCAGTTCAAGCAAGTGGGCAATATTTGTTCATAAATTTTGTTTTAAGACCATCCCAAGTTGTAATTGAACCAGTTGGTTCATTTCTTAGCCAACGGCTTACGACTCCAGTCAAGGACATAAGGAATGCTCAAAGCATCTCTTGGTCTATAGTAATATTTGGAATGTGGAATAGATCGACGATCTTAAGAACTTTCTCAATGTGTTCATTCGCATCTTCATGATCCGAACCGCTGAAGGTGTTAGTCCGTAGTTCCTTGAGAAATTGGCCCTTTAGCTCAAAGTTATCCTTGTCTTTAATTTTGGAACTAGCAACCCCCGATCCATAGTCAGCTCGGGTCTTGCTCATGTACTGCTCCATAGTTTCCGTCATTGTTTCTACAACTTCTTCCTGCGAGTATTCTTGGTCAGAAAGTAAATTGAAATCAGGCGATCTTAACTCGTCAAGACTTAGTGTCTTGAAGTGTCTCTTAGATGATCGAAATTCTCGTTAAGATTCTTTGTAAGGTGTGGATAGTTCGTTTGTTGAACTCCTTGTCATGCACTACCTAAAACAAGGGATAAACAATCAGTAGGATAGGCTCTTTTGGATAGAATTTTTTTTAGCACGGAAATCAAATAAGAAAACTAAGGTTTTGATTATGTTCCAGATGATCGATACGCCGTATCCAATGGAAGTGGATACGCCGTATTAATCAGTTGAATCAATACGCTGTATTGGACAGAAAGTTGGATACGCAGTATCCGATGGAAGTGGATACGTCGTATCGAGTTATCGACCAGAACAGTGTATTACGAAAACAATTAAATTAAACACACAAATATACAAGCAATCAATTAAACTAACAAATATACAAAATATACAGAATATACAAGAATGTACACCAATCTAATTAACACTACTCCTAAGGGTTAGATCTAATCTAATGTTAAAAACCAAAACATAAAAGAAAAATCAAGATTAATTTTCACTCCCCGGCAATGGGGCCAAAAACTTGATGTGTCATTGTGTGGTGTTTATTTATGATAGTTCAAGTTTTAAATTTATATTTTGCCGACTTAATAAAAAACAACACTTTAATGAGCAGTGTACCCGGTCGGTGGTAGATTTGTGGTAAGTAGGGTGTCAAACACTTGAAGCGAGGTTAAATCTCTTAATTTATTTATATTTTGGTTTATGTAATCTAAGTTAATTCTAATCTAAGTCAAACCTATATGTTAGTACTAATCCTAATTCTAACATGAAAAAGAGGGGTTTCAGCCTGAGAGACTGGCACGGATTTGTTGGTGACTACAATAAATTCAAGACACTTTAACCCACGCAAGCAAATTAACAGAAGATAAAAGAGCGGTCGAGCCTTATGATAAAAAACTGTATTAGCCATCATTAATCCAATTAGAAGTTGGTTTGTTTATTCAGTGCGATGATTACTTATCTCGAAGAGGCATGTCATTCTTAGACTTAGGCGGGACTTCATCTTAAGACCTAGACACATTAATTATGTCACAATTAAAGCATCCACATAAAGCATCCTTATTACTTGATTATAATATATCTTAGGGATTAAATCAATGGTGATCTTGTTAAACCCTAGCTCATAGAGGCTTTACCCATTTACTGCTTAATGGTAATTTATATACTAGTAGTCTACTTGTCCAACTATCCAATGGAATCAGAACATTATTTGTTGAATTATCTCGATTCACCTACTAGTCAACATGTTCAATAAACCAAAGGCAATTTCCATTAACTAGTTAAGCCAGAAGCGTATCTTTAGCACGATTTTAGAAGGACAATACTTGTGATCCTATGATTCTAGATGTATAAACTACTATATGGAGAGCTATCCCGGCATCCATATTACTTGGTCCGTATGACTAGATCCAGTTGAATGATAGGTTGCATACAAAAGCACGTAAACAAGTATAAATTGATAAACATAAACTAGCATGCAACGATAAATTAAGCAATCGAGATATAAACAAAACCAAACATTCAGATCTTTATAATAATGGCTAATACCCAAAGGTATTAGCCTTCAAACATCATAATTAATACAAGAGTGATTGTTTTAGCCAAGGTAAACTAACCGAGTTAATGAATGATACCAAAAACTGAATGATTACAAAAGTATAAGAAATTACACGTTGTCTTCTATGGATAGGAATACGTTGCAAGACCTCTTATGCTCTTTTTTCCTCTGAAAATCAACTTTTATGGTTCAGGTATCGAGAATATGATTTAGCACACTTAAAACTTGTTTTTTAGTTTTGTATTTATAGGGTTTGGAAGTCGGTTCGATACGGCATATCTAAGGGATTGGATATGGCGTATTGGAGTTTCTTGGAGTAGGGACCACGTTTGATATCTTCTAGAATATTCACATACTATATCTTTAATACGGCGTATTGACTTCTTTTGGATACGGCGTATTGATCTTCTTTCCTTTGTGGTCTTTGGTGAGTGCAGGCACGGATACGATGTATCTTCCTTGCTGGATATGATGTATTGGTCTTCAGAATAGTAATCTTTAAAATATCTTCATTTAAGCTCCAAAATGCATGTCTTTTGCTAATATTCACTAAGTACCCCGTAATTACTGCAATTCTTAAATATAAATGATTAAGTAACAATTCTTTACAATAATTATATAAAATGGGTTAAATACATGGGATAAATGATGCTATAAAATAGACGTTATTTGATGTCATCAGTAGAGTAAACTACCTATCATGCCTCGATACTTGATACTATCTACCGACTCAGACACTTTGTCTTTCGTGAGTTTAGTATCCGAGGACATGGGGGTTTTCATTGGTTTAGAATCTTTTAAGCCAAATTTCTTAAGGATTTCTTTAATATATTTAGATTGATTAAAAAAATTCCATCTTTCATTTGTTTTATTTGTAATCCAATGAAGAAGTTAAGTTCACCCATCATGTTCATCTCGAACTCGTCATGCATGATTTTGGCAAATTCATCTCACATGTTGATAATATCAAATATTTAATACTTTTTGGTGGCAAAATACCCCCTATATTACTTGCAAATGTTTCACTAACACTCGAAAACGAGGTATTTTCTATCATTTTGTAGTTTTCAGGTGAAATGCAGGAAAGTGACAAGAAACAAAGGAAAAAGGACTCAAAGTGTAAATATTTGAAGAATGTTGCGGCGTAACACCAAAAATGGTTACACCGTAACCTAAATTAAGCAAGTACGAAGATCAAGGACAAGCTTACGACATAACACCATATCTAGTTACTCCGTAAACAAGTATTTGGAAGGAAATCTTACCCAAGATAGGGTTACGGCGTAACACCATATCTAGTTATGTCGTAACTACGAAGATCCACAAATATGGAATGAAGATCGAGTACATATGGAAATTATTTGAAGGTTACGACGTAACACAATATCTGGTTACGCCGTATAACAACCCGCAATTTTCATCAATGTAATTATCCATCTATTAAATTAGATGCACTGTACTATCCATCTATTATATGTATACCACCTTTTGTAGGGAAATTTTTCGCTTTATCTCATTATGCAACGTAACTTACATCTCTAAAGTAAACGAGCTCACACAACCTCTATCAATGCTATCTATATCTATGTTTTCATCATGTAAACCTCCTAATATGTCAAGTCAATATCTTAATATCATTTTTACCAAGTACATTATCCATTTAACATACTTTTCAAAGCGTTATCTCAAAACAAGCATTAAACGTTAACGTTTACATCAAAACCCTAATTATATGTAATGTATACATACAAAATGAATGTATAAACCTTTAAAGCATGTGTACAAGTATTAATACACAATATTTGAATCATACTTTCCCTCTAAATCAATGTACAAGTCCTTAAAAGCTCAAGGTACAAGTTATTAAGCACACATTTAAATAAGCTCATTTTACCACCGTTTTCATTCTCGATTTCGTACCACCTCTTTAGTACAAGATACATTACTCAATACATGACTCCTAAACCCTAATCTATCCCTAATATTAACCCTAATACATGTTTTAAAACCCTAAACCCTAAATGAAACCCTAAAAACCCTAATTTTATTTTAAAACCCTAAACCTTCAAATCAAACCCTAAAACTTAATCTTAAGCCCTAATCTCTAATCCTAAACACTAAACTTTAATCCTAACACTAATTCTAAACCTTAATCTATCCTAAACCCTAACCCTAACTAGAAATTAAAACCCTAAACCTTAACCCGAAATAAAATGAACCCGACACCCTTTTTCTTCCATTTTAACCCATTTTACTCCTAAGCAAGCAACCAAACACCTCAAGCACCTCAAGCACCTATATTAAATTACCAAGCAAGCAACCAAGTAGCTTACAAGTAGCTTGATCACCTCCTTGTTTCTCTTTTTATGTCGTGACCACAAACACCCCTCCAACACCTTATATCTAGTTTCTAGCCTTCATTACTTATCCTACTAGCTTACATGAATCACCTTAACTAGCCTTGACACTTATTAAGCCCTTAGGTAGCAAGAAAACTTAAGAATGAAGGATTTTGAGCCTATATATAGCCGAATCAAGCATACCATTCAAATCACCCCCCACATCTCCTCTCTTACCCACAAATGGAATTATAACTCAGCCATAGCAGCAATAGAAGATCAAAAGAAGTCCCTAAGCTCATAATAGAAGCCAAGAAGCAAGAAAAATGAAGCCTTGAAGTCGTTACTAGGCGTACAAACCCGAAAACCCCATTTTGACCCATTCTAGCTCAAGTAATCCTAAGATCTTGTTTAATAAACTTATAATCTATATATAAATGTTCATAATACTCTTAATATCATGCATGAACTCTTGTTTGAAGCCTTAAATCCTCAAACCCATGTGTTTGTAATTAAAACCCTAAAAATGACCCGTTTTGATTTTCTAGCTAACGAATCCTTTTTCTAAACTTTCATTACGTTAAAACAAATAACATCTATTTTAGCTTAACTAAAAAGTTATAACCTGAAAATACATATTTGGAAACTTAAAACCAGCTTGCATTGGCTTTTTGACTTGTTTTGCAAAAGTTTCCATCCTAGAGGTATATATCGTAACTTATCTGAATTTATAACTAAAGGGGCCAAAATGTCCATTTTCCTAAAGTTATAACTATGAGGGGTTGTTTTATCAATACTAAAGTTAAAGGTATAAATTATATACTACATTAATATATAAAAAGTGACTAAACTTGTAAAAGTTTAATGTACCAAGGGTAAATAATCATAACTTTATCATCTTCTATCTTGCTTTTGAAGAAACTTACAATCTTATCGTATCACGTTACTAGGGAATTTCATGTGAGGGTTTCCATTTGGGTATTTGTTTTGATGAGTTTGTTGGGTTTACGATTTAAAGTGCCTTAACTCCTCAAACGATATTACATAGCCTCTGGATTATGATAGCCCGAACAGTGATACAATATTTCCATAATTATAATCAATCAAAAGATATTAACATTATTACAAAGACATAATACAATCAAACTAAGACGTGACAAAGTGTACCCATGTTTGTGTGACGAAGCGTTCTTTCCATTCATATACTTTTGCCATCATCAGATTTCCCTGTATATTAAGGTAAAGTTTTATAAGCCCCTTTCTACTTGCTTGATGTTGTAAACTCTTTGGGGGAGATACGATGCTCAATTGTTTGTATACACTAAAGTAGCATAGAACTATAATGTATTTCATAGTCTCACTTTTACTCTCTTGAATGTTTTCAATACACCCGTGAGGGGGTATATGCTATAATCACAATACAATATTTTCTAAATGACATGTGCTATCATAATATATAATTAGCTTATGATTCAAAGTCCCTTATCCAAAATACCGCCCCACTATCATGGACCATTAATCACTTGCGATTGATCCGCAAATATTGTGATAGGATCCTATTGGGATTGGAACGATCTCGTTTGGTAGTTACCTACATGTAACCAAACGCACTATACATTTAATCTCATAGTAAATGGCAAATACCTACAACCGGAGGTCATTAACTTTATATATATATATGTAAATCATATAATATCATAATATATATATAAATAAAAAATCTATATAAAATTAATTAAATAATAATTATCTATAATAAACAATCATAAAGCAATCTGGTATATATAAGACACCAGTCGTAATGTTTTGTCCATGAGCTTAGATACAATAATGAACACTATTAATATAGTTTTCTATAATAATTGTGCTCGTACAATTATTACACTATGACTTGTATTCAAACTGTTTAACATAAACCTATGAATTATGTTGACACTTTTTAGCATGTTTATCTTAGGTAATTGAGCAAACTATGGCACGGAGTGGCATGGACTGAAGATGGCTAAACTGTTATCATTCAACTTTATGTTTTCCTGTAGATTTTGGGACCTCTGTTTGTAAACACTCTGACATGAATAAATGATTGATAACCAACTTATTTTCCTCAATAACGAACTTTTTATGAGTCATTTTCTATGATTGTGACTCTTGTACTATGCTTATGGCATGGAGTGGCACAGACTTGAAGATGGCTAAACCGTTATCATTCAAACTTTTTGATTTCTTGTAGATTTTGGGACCCCTCTATTTGTTAAAACTCTGATGAATAAACGAATGATGATAACTTTTTCCAAAATGTCTCTTTATGACTCGTTTTCTATGATTATGACTGTTGTACTATGAAATAATACTCCAGATTAGCTTCCGCTGCTATATATATCAAAATGGGGGTGTTATAGATTGGTATCAGAGCCAACGGTTATAGAGAACAAGGTTAAAACCTTAACTATAACTACTTTTCTTTTTCTAGCCAAGAAAGTCCTCCGTGCCACTACATCTCCCGAATAGTATGTAAAAGTACATAACTATTCTACTATTATATATATAACTTATGTTATTTACCGATGGGTTGTTAACAGAGTGATGTCGTCTCCCAACCATCTTACTTCTGATATTGAGGATGCTTTTTCCTCTAACTTTCCCAACTTTATTCCGGCTTCTCCGGACTATGTCCTAGCTTCACCAGGAAAAACATATTCTAGTTCTTCTAACTCATTTGGCGTAGTTCCAATAGTTTCACCAACTCTTTCGCTCTTTCATAATGATCCCTACATGAAAGTTACGCAAGCATTTTGTGCTAAAAAATCACCTATCCCACCTCCAACTATCATACCTCAATCATCAATGCTTAATCCTCAAGAATTCTTTCTTCCTGAAGGACTACTACCACCAAAGAAACGAGGTTATTCATCCTCGTCTACTTCTGCCCTACCTCAAGACTTTGAGATAGGAGAAAGCTCTCGTAAGACAAGTCTAGAACGTCACGAGGAGCAAATTGAGGAAATCTTGAATCATCTAGATGAACTTTCTCTCGATCGTATTGAATACATAGAAGACAAAATCGAAGGACTTGGAAAAGGTTGGGTGATTATCCAACAAGACTTTGACAATCTAGAAGCAAAACTCTAAGAAGCTCGTGCTCAAATTTCTAAACTTCAGAAGAAGTAGATGGGAAATAACTACAAAATTTCTCTGGCTTGCTTCAGAATTACTGATCTAGAACACATCATCAATGATATCCAGATTCGTCATCAAGAAGATAAGGAAAGTCTTTTGAATACCATTAGTGAACTCAAGATCAATCAAGAAGGACCATCGAACTATTAGATTAGATCTTAGTTATCACTTTTATTAGAACCTGGCCATGAGATGTGTGGTATAAATAAAAACACTTGTCAAATCTTGACTATGTATAGTAAAAAGACAAGTTGTTTATGATGTAATACAATGGCAATCCCGTTATATATACCTTGTTGTTTCATAATACCGACTTATCTCTCTTGCATCATCATCTCCGTCATCATCATTATGAATCATACCTTGACTTATAAATAAATCATAGATACTTATTTATTATGAAATATCCATGATTTCGATATCACTATCGTGACAATGTTTATTTTTGCACTTTAATCATTTTAAGACTTGTGATGTCATTCTTATACGTGTTGTCTTATGTTGATAGAATGCCTCCCAAAAGGACGTCAACATCTGAAGCACCGGCCATGACTCAAGCTGCCATTAAGAAATTAGTTGCTGACGGTGTCACCACAGCTCTGGAAGCACAAGCTACAACAATGGCAAGTGCTAGTAATCCCAACAGGAACACCGGACCTACTGGAACTCCTATAGCAAAAACAGGAAACTATAAAGAGTTCATTAGCTATCAACCTTTCTACTTCAATGGTATGGAAGGAGCAGTTCATCCGCTGGTTTTAAAGGACCGAATCAGTATTTTCTTGTAGCAAATGTGTCGAGGAAAACAAAGTAACATTTGCTATAGGTACCTTAACTGATGATGCTTTGTCCTGGTGGAATGCATACGCCCAACCTATGGGAGTAGATCAAGCCAATCAAATCACCTGGGCTGAGTTGAAAAGGCTCTTAACAAACAAGTATTTTCCTCGAACTGAAGTAAAAAAGATGGAAGATGAACTTTACAATCTGACTGTAAAGGGAAATGATCTTAAGCCTTATGTTAAAAGATTCCAAGAATTAGCAGTCTTATGCCCGAACATGGTACCAAACACTGAGAAACTCCTGGAAGCCTTCATCGGAGGGTTACCTAAAATTATTGAAGGAAATGTTACTGCCTCTAAACCTCAAAGTTTAGAGGAAGCCATTAACATAGACCAAAGGCTAATGGATCAGGTAACAAAACACACTCCGGTGAAAATATCAAGTGATCACAAATGAAAGTTTGACGACAGAAGAACTTTTAACAACAACAACAACTACCGTAACACCAACACCAACAACCGCTACAATAATCACCAACCACAACAAAACAGAAGGCAAGAAGTTGTCAGAGCTTATGCTGCCACTCCAGCTAAAAATAATAGGTATGCTGGAAACCTACCATTGTGTAAAAGATGTGCTCTACATCACACAAGACCTTGTACTGTTAAGTGCAATATTTGCAACAAGGTAGGCCATTTGACTAAGAACTGCCGAAACAAGAGGCCAACCACTGGAAGTAATCAACTACCAGTGACAGTTATTTGTCATGCATGCGGAGAGAAAGGGCATTATACAAATCAGTGCCGAAAGACCAACATCAATGCCCAGGGAAGAGCCTACATGCTAAGAGATAGAAATGCTCACCAAGACCCGAACGTAGTCACGGGTATGTTTCTTCTAAACCAACATTTAGCAAGAGTATTATTTGATTCTGGAGCCGATAAAAGCTTCGTATCCATATCTCTTGCCTCTATGCTAAATATCCCACCTATTATAATAGATACCTTTTATGATATCGAAATGGCTGACGGAAACTTAGTAAGCACAAATACCGTTATTAAGGATGTAACCCTAACTTTGTTAAATCAACCTTTCAAAATTGATCTCATGCCAATTAAACTCGGTAGTTTCGACGTTGTCATTGGTATGGATTGGTTATCCAAGTATCATGCTAAAATCATCTGTGACAAGAAAGTCGTCCACATTCCCATCGACGGTGAAACTTTGATCATTCGAGGTGACCAAAGTAAGACCCGACTAAATCTTATATCTTGTATAAAAACTGAACGATACATATCCCGAGGTTGTCAAGTTTTCATGATCCAAGTAACGGAGAAGAAGTCAGACGATAAGAGATTAGAAGATATTCCCGTAGTTAGAGAATTCCCAGAAGTTTTTCCTGAAGATCTACCTGGCCTCCCTCCCATTCGCCAAGTAGAATTCCAAATCGATTTAATTCCAGAAGCAACGTCTGTAGCTCGCGCACCCTATAGATTAGCTCTTTCAGAAATGCAAGAACTATTTAATCAACTTTAATAATTGTCAGACCGAGGTTTTATCCAACCAAGTACTTCACCCTGGGGAGCTCCTGTCTTATTTGTTAAATAAAAAGACGGATCTTTCAGAATGTGTATCGATTACCAGGAGTTGAATAAACTTACTGTAAAGAATCGTTACCCATTACCTATAATTGATGACTTATTCGACCAACTTTAAGGTTTGAGTGTCTACTCAAAAATCGACTTAAGATCTGGTTATCATCAACAGAGAGTAAAGAATGAAGATATTCCTAAGACTGCTTTTAGAACAAGATACGAACACTATGAATTTCAAGTTATGCCATTTGGTTTAACTAACGCACCTGCTGTATTCATGGATCACATGAATCGTATGTATAAACCATACTTGGATAAATTTATGATAGTGTTCATCGATGATATTCTCATCTACTCTTGTAACGAAGAAGAGCACGCAAATCATCTGAGAATAATCCTAGAATTACTCAAGAAAGAGAAGTCGTATGCCACGTTTTCAAAATGTGATTTTTGGATTCGTATCGTGCAATTTCTTGGACATTTAATTGATAGTCAAGGACTTCATATTGACCCCGCTAAGATTAAAGCAGTTAAGAACTGGACATCTCCCACTACACCCACGGAAATTCTTCAATTCTTAGGACTCGCCGGCTATTATCGGAGATTTATCAAAGACTTTTTGAAGATTATACGTAACTCGCTGGAAGAGAGTTGACAACTCGCTAGCAAGAAATTAAACTGATAGAGTTCTGTTTATATCTCGCTAGTATAAAGATCTTCAACAACCTGTACTCGCTAGTCTTCAAATCGCTAGTATCCAACTCGCTAGTCTTCAACTCGCTACCTGCAAGAAGGGTTAACTCGCTGCTTAACTCGCTACATGCACAAGAAGACAAGTCGCTGACATAGTACTTTCTGACACATAGTGTACTATTCTGACAACTCGCTAGTACAATAACCTAACTCGCTATGAAGATCTTCGAACAGTAACTTAACTCGCTAGAAGGAAAAAAAAGGTTTTTCACCTAAAAACACCTAAAAATCACCCTTTTGAATGTTTTTGCATGGTTTCTTTTGCACAACTTTGTACTAGAAGGCTATAGCAACTATAAAAACATGAATTTTAACATCACAAATGTCAAAATCAAAGAAAACCAAGAACTAGACTATAAACCTTCAAAAACCAAACTTTTGATCTAAACTAACCAAAAAAACGCACACACAACCTAGCTAATCATCCCATGTGCTTTGATACCAATTGTAGGATATTGAAAATCATAACAAAATCATATGACAAGTGGATTAGCTAAATCTAGAGAGAGAAAGTAAGAGAGAACTTTCTAGTAAGAGAAAATGAACTTGTATTATGTAAATGACTAACCCACCTCTTCCATGGCATGGAAGAGGCTTATATAGTGACAACAAAACCAGCCTTAAGGCCTTGGTAGTGGGCTTACACGTTAGGTTTAATACCCGGCCCATTACCGAATGTTATACATTAAACGCTTAACTACGAGCTATAATAAACAGTAAAATACACGGGGTGACTGAGTCTTTTTCTAATATCTAACATTCACAGAGATGAATATATGTTTAGGGTAAATGATCTTTAAGGTGATTAGTTGTTGAAACTGAAGTTGATCATGAGGTGGTTGTTGAAACTGAAGTTGCTTCTAAAGATGTAAACTTAAGTGTTGATGAAGTTACTTTAGCTCAAGCACTTGCAGCTTTGAAAAGTGCGAAACCCAAGGCTGACAAGGTTATGATACAAGAACTAGAGCAGGGTACAATTACAACAACAACTGATGCTACAACAGTTACAGCTGCTAGTACAAGACCCAAGGCTAAAGGGATTGCTATTCATGAGGAGGAGCAAGCAACTACACCAATAGTTTCTTCTCAACAACCATCATAGGTCAAGGTTCAGGACAAGGGTAAAGGAATCATGGTAGAAGAACCTTTGAAGATGAAAAAGAAAGATCAAGTAAATTTTGATGAACAAGAAGCTAAAAGATTACAAGCTGAATTTGATGAAGAGGAGAGACTTACAAGGGAAAAGATGAAGCCAATGTTGCTTTGACTGAAGAATGGAATGATATTCAAGCTAAGATTGATGCTGATTATCAATTGGCTCAAAGACTACAAGCTCAAGAGCAAGAAGAATTGACTGATGAAGAAAGCGCAAGATTATTTGTATAATTCTTAAAGCAAAGAAGAAAACATTTTGCAACTAAGAGAGCAGAAGAGAAAAGGAACAGACCTCCAACAAGAGCTCAACAAAGTAGTATCATGTGTACTTATCTAAAAAACATGGAAGGATGGAAGCCTAAAAGCTTGAAGAACAAGTTCTTTGCCAATATTCAAGAATTGTTTAACAAAGCTTTCAAGAGGGTGGACACCTTTGTTGACTACAGAATTGAGTTGTTAGAAGAGAGTTACAGGAAAGAAAAAGTGATGGTAGAGAGTTCCAAGAAAGCTGAAGCAGAGATAGCACATGAAAGTAGTTCAAAGAGAGTAGGAGAAGAGCTGGAACAAGAAAGCTCTAAAAGGCAAAAAGTAAAAGAAGATAAAGAGTATGAAGAGCTTAAACAATGTTTGGAAATAATTCCAGATGATGGAGATGATGTAACTATTGATGCCACACCTTTATCTACTAAATATCCAACCATTGTTGACTACAAGATCTACAAAGAAGGGAAGAAAAGCTATTTCTAAATTATCAGAGCAGATGGTAATTCTCAGATGTATTTAACTTTTAGAAAGATGCTTAAAAACTTTAACAGAGAAGACTTGGAAGTTCTTTGAAGCATAGTTAAAGCTAGATTTAAGAAGACAGAGCCAGTGAATTACATGGATAACTTCTTACTTCTTAATTTGAAGACCATGTTTGAACATCATGTTGAAGATAGTGTATGGAAGAATCAACAAGGATTAGTTAAAGTGCTGAACTAGAAGCTTTATGATTCTTGTGGGGTTCATTGTGTAACAATGCAGTCCATACTTTATAATCTGTTGGTTGAGAAGATGTATCCACTTACAAATCACACACTACAATAGATGTTCAATGATGTGAAGCTTCAAGTTGATTATGAGTGTGAAATGGCATTTGAGCTTCTTAGATTGGTCAAGAAACAGCTTAAGGAAGGCTATGTACCTCAATAAAGTGTTTAGAAGCATCATCCTGGTGATTAATGAAGCTTTCAATGAAGAAACTTAAGATTTTGAAGAAGAATATCAAGTTTAGGGAAGGATTGTTGGGATTAAAATCCTTCTTGAAGTTATTGCTGCTCAGGTTAGAGTTACTGCTGCTAAGCAAAACTTAGTGTTGTTCAGTAATCTTAATGAAAAATATGCTAAATAGTTAGTACTGCTAGTTACTACTACTAGAGTATATTACTACTACTAGAGTATATTACTACTACTAGTGTAACTTAGTACTGTTAGTATATGTTAGTACCGCTAGAGTAAAGTTAGTACTGCTGGTGAAGATTGAAGAAAATATTCTAAGCAGTTATTACTGCTTGTACACAGTTAATGCTGCTGGTGTATAAGTTAATATTGCTTGTTCAGAGTTACAACTGCTGAAAGATTACAACTGCTAAAAGATAAAGATTGCTTGAAGATCAAGATTACTTATGAGATAAGGATTGTTATTTATAGAATAGATATTTAAGAATAATCTAAGTTTTAGTAATATATTGTAAATCGACCAGGACTCCTTGGTGTATAAAAGGAGGTCATAGGGCATAGAGTTCTATGTACCAAAAAAACAAGTCATTCATAGAATTGTCATAGCTTCAAGGTTTTGTAACCCTAATACTAGGAGAGTATTCGTATTATTTGTGATAATAATATTGGAGATTTTATTGTTGAATTATATTGTTTTGTGTTACTGTTTCATTGAAGAATTCTTCTTATATTAAAGATCAGATTCCGCATAATCTTTAGTATTATCAAACAAATTTTCTTAAACTAAGTTGTGTTAGATTTATCTAGCATAACTAAATATTAAACAAGTTTAAGGAATTTGATCATTAGAAGTTAACTGGGATCAACAAAACTTGCAAAATTTTTAAAATTAGCACAATTTTTAAAGAAAACTAAAAAAATCGAGGGCAAATATGGGTCAAGTGGTTCTTATTTCTACTCCCCCAACTAGAAATATACAAAGTCCCATTTGTACAATAATAAATTATTAAATAAAAATAAGAACTGAAAAACTCCCCTTTAATTTTTGCTTGAACGAGTTGTTAAAATTTGAAGGTAAGGAGAGTGTTATGGCATAATTAGATCGGCCCAATTACGGGCGTAAACTTGAACGTGTTTATCATCAGTTACTAGATTTCCCTGGACTTTACGGCGTAATAGGACCAGCCTAGTTACGCCGTAAACATTGTAGTTACGGTGTAACACTAAGATGTGTTTACGCCGTAAAATCCTTCTGAGCATAGTTTTTTTAGCAAAACACAAATGTCAGCAGCAACATAGATAAAATCAACATCCCATAAATCCAAATTATTACAGACATAGAAATTAAATTGTTTCAATATGTTTCTTGGTTCAAATCAAAAATGAAGAAGTACTCCTCGTCTATGTCATTTCCTTGATTTTAAGAAGTGGAGGGCCCTGCATTAGTATCATCAAACAAACCGAATGGGTTAGGAGAAGAAGATGGAGTAGTGGAGTAGATGGAAGTGTTGGACATGAAGTTCACGCCCTGCTGAACCCTGAGATCAGGAATGTTTGGAACATAAGAGTAGGGGGTCCCATTGTAACGGGTGTGGTTAATGTGGTGGAAGGATAGCAATTGAGAAAGATGATCGGTGTTCCATGTCTGAAACCTTTATTGCTCCAACCTCATTTGTCCAAACTTATTATAAAACTGATCATATTGCTCAGACATCCCTTATACGACATAAGTGAGATCATCAACATCGGTGCTTAAAGTTGAGATGTTGGTCTCAATGTATCATAGTCTCTCGTCCATAGCTCTGATCCTGTTGGTAAAGGTTATATTAGGATGATGTCTCACTCCCTCGACATTGCCCTGTCCCTCAACAGCTTCAACAACCTTGTTTTTGCCATCATTAGGGAGATTATCTACTATCTTACCGAGACCCAATCCATTATACCTACATATACCAAAATCCACAAGCTTTGCCACACTCAAAAGTGAAGTCTTTGGACCTAAAGTAACACTCCTCAAGGACCTCTGGGTCATTAACCCATATGACCTAGCAATTTTTCCAATCAAATGTGCTCCTACAATTAGACTTTTCTTTTTGTACCCTTTTGCTTTGTCAGTGAAAAACTTGGCTACATGCCATGGAACATCTACCCTTGCTCCTCCATCCATGCTATGCAACAAGAACAAGTCATCCAGAGTGACTTTATCCTTTCCACTATGCTTACCTGCAACAGACAATGTAAGCAAACGATGTGCTAAATGGCGAATGAGGCTACAGATTGAGGTGTAGGATGAGGGGTGTCGGGTGTCATAGTGACTTTGTGTGGAAATGTTAATGAAGTATTCAATGGGATTGTAGTTGTTTGGCCTATTTCTAAAGCATGATTCATAAAATGGCTTGAACAAGGGATTTTCCATCTCCAGAGGTGTGTATAATTCTAATGCCAAAATAAACTGCCTCATTGTTATACTCCTTCTAAACCTCCTAACTGAATAACCATAGTGTTAACACTGTCTAACTCCACGATGTGTTCCCTAAAGGTAAAACTTGACAAGAACTCCAAAACATACTCCCTGATTACTTGCTCATGAATCTTAAACAACATGTTCCATGCTTAAGAAGTAAAAGTCCTATCATCCTACGTGTAACTAACGTGACAGAGCTGATTAAGATTTTGGAGAACTATCCCTTCGTGAAGAGAACTAAATTCATCAATGTCGAGGGCTTCGAGTCTCTCTATTTCCTTCTTTGACAATTTTGAGAGCTTCTTGCGAAACTCTTTTCGGCTTTTGAATGAGAATTCCTGGTTTTTAAATTTCAGTCATTCGCTGGAAACACCTGGGAAACAAACTCTCAAAAGTTATATGGTGAATTGGTATTAAGATACTCCTTAAATTAAGAGACCAGGAGGACATTATTGCGTAAACCAAGTATGTGTTACACCGTAACATACCTTTTTATGCTGCAATTGTTACAACGATTACAACGTAAATACTGCTTATGTCTGTTTCCAAACACTACTTACAGGTTATTTCCAGCCACAAAATTTTCCCAATTCGCCCTGAATATTCCCATTTTAAACAGTTAAAACCAAGTTTTTAATAAATAGAATCGAGTTGGTGCCCATATCAAACATTCTTATCAATAGATCTATGAAACCATTCCCTTTTACGTCGATGTGATTAACATAGGTTAATTCGGGCAGGGAATTTTTTTTAAGAATGTACTAATCAATCAATTAACTTGTAGATGGGAAAATCAAATAAGACAGATAACATTGCTTATCAGGATTACATTCAAGGAATGAATGGAAGAATACTTACCTACCATGAGGGATTAATTAGGAATAGTAAGAACACGATTTTACTGTGAAGATTTTAGGGTAAAAGTGGTGAGGTAAGTGCCTTACGGCGTAAACATTTTTCTTTTTATACCCTAGGGAAAGTTTACGGCGTAACAGTTCGTATAGGTTACGCCGTAAAGTACTTAAAATCGTTTCAAAAATACCCATAATTTATTTAAATGACTATTACGCCGTAACCCTCAACCTCAGTTACGGCGTAACCTTTGAATGACCAAGAAAACATTATTGCTATGTAGAAATTTAAAAGAACCTTTCGGGTTGTCTCCCGACTAGCACTTTTGTTTATTTAATGAGTCGTTAAGTTCATTTCTCCTTCAGCTACGTTGTCTTATTGCGGTAGATTAATGTTCCCGCGTCCATCAGTGGAAAGCTAGTCCTTACGTTGATTGTATTTGTATCTAGAAGTGTATGCTTAAAAGAGATGATTATCAACATGATTAAGTCTTACTTCATCAAAATAAACTATTCCCTGATAGTGGCGCCAAAAACTTAATGTGTAAAATTGTTTTAAATAATTAATTGCCATGTTTTAAATTTATAAAACTCGTTTCACAAAACGCACTTACGAGCAGAGAACCCAAACTGCAAATAGTGTAGGTTTTGGTAAATCCGAGGTCGTTCCCAAGAATAGTTATTTAATTAAATAAGATAATTACGAAAGAAATAGAGATTAAACAAGTTTGTAGATAAATAAGCAGGAAGAAAAAGAAATGCTAAGGGCGAAAGTATACTATCCTTGAATTAAACCAATTAGCTCCTAACTCTCCTTTAGTGCAATTTATTATTATAATTATCTGATGTAATGCAAAACTATGATAGACATTGATGTTTAGCCTATGATTACTAGGTTAAATGAACCCGTGAGGGAATTAACCTTTTCTAGCTCTCAATGGTTAATTCATCTGATAGCTTGATGATAGAGTAAACATGACTCTAATGTGAATCACGTCTACTACCATAGCTAGATCATGTGGTAGAAGCTTGCTTCCTGGTAAAGCAAGGGTCAGGATTATACTATGGTCAAGCAAAATGCAAAAGATATAGGAAACTTAATTTCAATCTTAAGGCTAAGGGAACGCCTAATTGGTGTAGGACAGACCACCAATGAACGTGGGTAATTCAAATGGAGGATAAAGATTACTTAAGTGAAGAGGGTTGGTATTTGCTATTTTATACATACTTTTTACCTTGAAAAACGAACCCAAAAGACCAAAAACATATTTAAAATGGCAAACATATGCTTGTTTTTGTGTTTGTGTATGTGCAGGTATGGATATCAAGTAAAGGACAAAAATAAAGACAAAACCGGACCAAACCGAGCATATGATCAGAAAAAGCACGAGAAAACGAGTCCAACGATGCCTTCAGATTTTATTGGGCCAGCCCGTAGCCCACTTACCGGGCCGGACCAGCCCAATATGATTGTAGCCCAATATAAGCCCAATGTTTAAATTGAAAATAAGTAAATGAAGGAGCTGATGATGTCATATCATGTGAGAGGGAAATTAATTCCCATGTTATCACATGCATTCCCACTAAGGTTGAAATGGGCGTATCAGATGTTGACACGTGGCGGGCATGATTAGAAGTTCATCTTATTTCAAAATTGTTGCAAACGAAATATGAGTAAGGAGAAGAGTAACAACCTCACGTGCGAATGGAAATAAATCAAAAACAGTTACGTGACCTCCCACTACACCATTTCTTGTCCTTTCAAAAGCAACCACGTGTCCTATTTTGTTATCAAAAATACACGCTTGAGCCAAATAAAGATATAACATGATTTTCTATTGGATAAAGAATGCCACATGGCATAAGTTCATTAGAGCAAGAAGGAATTTTTGTGCTGTCAATCGGGAATGTAGCCAATCATTGGCATTTATGATGTGGCTTGTGTAAAATTTCGATCGTACCCCTCGATCTATTACTCTTATTGGCTGATCAACTGGAAGGACGAATATGCCCTCATTCACTCTTTTTGGCTATATAAATCATAGACAAGCAACAGCTCAGGGAGTTAGTTTTAGTTTTTTTTAGTTACAAAAAAATTGTAGTGTAGGATTTATTTTTACTTATTCTAGCTTATTTTTTATGTACTTTTAAGCTTATTTGTAAAAGCTATTCTAGCTTATTTTCAGCTCATTGTACTTGGATTCCTTTAGCTTATTAATAGTCGTGGTTTAAAGTTTGAGTTGTTTTGAAGCTAGCTTATCGTCATTTTTTTTTCTTTACCTTTTCTTATCCAAACAGCTTGTTGGATAAGCTGTTGACGTGAGTTTATGTTCTATTTTAAACAAGTAGTTCATTCGAGTTATTTCTTTTCCTACTTATTCTTTTAATCTTTTTGCTCGATTCGAACGAATAAAAAAAGTGCAACGAGTTTCTATACTCAGCTTATTCTCAAATAAGTCTTCGTCGCTTTGTAGATTCGAGAGCCTTTCGGTTTAGATTACTTATGAACTTTTGTAGCTTATTTCCAGAATTTGGATAAGCTATGATATAGTTTATTCGACTTAGATCTGAGCTAATATTTTCCAAAATAAGCCTCGTGTAGTTATATTTTCTTTTCTAGTTTCCTTATTTGCTTACTAGTTGATTTAATGGTTTTGATATGTCATTGTTGTTTCGATTTAGCTTATTTAAGTTTTTGGTTGCGAACTAGGTTGATAAATGCTTAATAAATTCGGTTCCATTTTCTAATCATTTTTCAATTAATTAGTGTAGATTTATTTTATCGCTTTATAATATGTTTGTTAAATTGTATTTCGTTATGCGTAGTGAGTAGTTTATTCGTGTTTGCTAAGTGATTAGTGATTTGGAATTTAAGTGCGGGTTTAAAAATGTTAAAAAGATTAATATTCATTTGAATTTTTCCAATTTAAATATCGTCATTTACTTTTAATGCAATTTAATTACTCGTCATTTATTTTTAAGCATTTTATTTTACTTGTCATTTAATTTGTTAAATCTAAATCTGCACTTAATGAACATTTCACGTCACTTAGCGAGCATATTAGTCATTTATATTTTTAGATCATTTTTAGTATAAACTTGTAGTTTTTAATCTGAGAATTTAATTGTGCCCTTTATTCTAGTTTAGCTTCCCTTTTATATACTTTCCCTTTTAGTAGATTTAGAAACCATAATCAAAATCTTTTATATCATTCAAAACGCGCGATCACGAATGCTTCCGATTTTCAATTCACACTTCGTTGGGGAATAAACGACTCGGGAGGTTTTTGAGACAACTTTGGTTAGAAGTTAGCTTCTTAAATCCGACGGAAAATACTTAACTATACTATTATTGATTATCTTCCTTATTATTACGTATTTATATGTATTAATTTGGACGGATCAATTTTTGGCGCCGTTGCCGGGGAAGTGTGTACGTTTTTCACGTTTCGTTCGAAGATTAGTGTTTTTGAAGATCCTTCCCCGAGAAGTTAATTGCTTTCATTTGTAAATATTTTCTTATATAAAAATATAAAAATTCAAAAATATTTTTCTTCTTATTTTATTTTTATTTTTCCTTTTCCTTTATAAAAAACCCAAAAATATTTTCCTTTCTTATTTTTCCTTATGTTTTATTTGAAAAAATCTATAAATATTCTTCTCGATCCTCTTACTCGTTTAATTCTTATTCTCTTTACCCTCTTATTCGATTAATTCTTCGACATTTCTTCATTTTATCAACCTTGCTACGGGTGTGGAGAGCAATTTGTCGGTTCATTTTGTCCACGATGTAATCCGAATTCTTTTGATAATTCTCAATATTTTTCCGAATACTCTTCACAACCTCGGTACGAGACAAATATTTGTGAGTTATGTGGAAACAATGCTCATTTTGGTTACGATTGTCCAATACAAGTTCCGTTTGATTATAATCCGAACCCGTTCGATCAAAACTTCGATAATAATTTTTCACTAACTTCACCAGGTTTTTCACAACAATACCTTTGTTGTGAGAACTGCGGGGGTCCTCATGAAACTTTTCAGTATCAACCATTGAACCAAAATTTCTATGAACCTAATTTTTGTTATAATTCTGATACTTTCGGTTTTGACCAATATCAACCCCGCAGTTTCCCAACAATCATAAATTTCCTCAAGAGACGAGTAAAGAAATTTTGCAAGCTCGTGACGACTTAATGGAAGCTATACAAGCCTTTTTAAAGGAGTATGATCATATACCTCCTAATGAAAAGTGCATGGCTCTATTGCTTGCTGAGGAGAGATTTTTTAAGATTAAGCAGACTATGAAAGAAGAGCAGAATCAACCTGGAGTTATGCAATAATTGCTTCTTAAACTTATGGATGATTTGCAAATTCTTAAAGGAAGCCAACAAGAAAAGAAGGAGACGGCAGCTCAAAGTTTTATTCCATATTGGAATTCTTCTATGAATGACGATGAAGAAGCTAGAGATAACTTTTTGAAAGACGTTTGCACCTTATTAAGGAAGTTTAGTCGTATACCTTTTGTAGTAACACCAAAGGTTATATTGATAGCTTGGGAGAGTTTTGGCAAAGTTAAGGATGCTTTGACGGACAAGCAATATCGACAAGAGGATATTCAAGAATTGATGAGTAAAATCCTTGAAGATGTGCGAAATATCAGTGAAGAGTTTTCAAAATATATTAATTGTCCAAGTTGGGATCGTCCGCTTTTCTACTTCGATGATGACGATGATGAGTATACTGTTATATGGAGAAGGCCTAAAGCGATCACACCCGATGAACCAATCGATGAGCCCGATAACTCTCTAAGTATGGGGGACGAGCATCTTGACACTATTCCTAGTATTGAGAACCTTGTCCCAATCCTAAGTGAGTTCGAGGGTATTTCCGACAATACGTGTGATGTGCCCGTTCGTGATGATTCTTTTACTTTTGATGCTTTGAACGATCATTCTGAGATTTTATCCGATTCCAACAATGATGATACTTCAAGTGATGACGATGATTTTGAGGACGTCGAGTACGAAGAGGTGAATGATGTCGACTAAGAAGAGAAAGAGTTTGACTTAGGAGATATTCTTCGAATCCAAGACGTTATTCTTCGTGAGAAATTGTTGAACATCAATCATCTTATTTCTAATATCGAATCTTTGAAAGATAACCCTACTCTGGATTGTGTGCTCGAGTCTCCTTCTTCGTTTCCTATCTCCGTCGTAGATAGTGATTCATTATTTGAGGAGTCCGATACTTCTTTTTCTCATTCAGGTAATTCTTTACCCAAATTCGAGTCTATTAGCGATCATACGGAAGAGACGAGAAGTGGCAGTACCACTACTCATGCTAATTACTCTCTTCCCGAGTATGATTCGTTTCTTTTTGAGATTGAGCCCGATCAGGAGGGGTTGATTAGCATTGATAATTCAAATGATTCTCTTTTGGAGATTCTTGAGTTTGAATAATTTTATTTTGATGATCTGTCATTTCCTCGTCCTCCTCCGGAACCACCGGATGTTGAGATTTGCTTACATTTTGAGCCCGATGCTCCCGTGATTGATAATTTTAATGAGCTTAATGATGACCAAAGGGGAAGTGAGATTGATTTTTCTCAAAATGTTGAAGATGACGATTCCTTCACATTTATCATTCGGACTTTTCTCCCGTTTCTCACCTACCCTGCGGATTCTCTGTTACTTCTCTCCACCGGGAGTGAAGACACCATTTTGGACCCCGGCATCTCCACTTAGAGCCAGTGGTATCTCATCGGGATGGAACTTTCATGTGCTTTAATGTTTATCCAAACATTAATGAAAGCCCGATTGAGATTTTCTTTTCTATTTGCTTCCCCATGGACAACTTAATTCGGGGTCGAGTCAAGCTCGTGACTCGGTTAACAAAAACAAGCGTTTCTATCTTCTTATCTATTTTCTAACAATTAATGTGAGGAGGCTCGTTTCTTCCTTTTTTGTGTTTTATGTTTTGTGGTTTTATGTCCAGGATACCCGGATTTTAAAGACTCTCGTGCTCATGGCTTTGTCTACTCATTCGAGCTTTATATCCTCAACTTCATTTAGGGAATCCAATATCCTAATCTTATCGATTATCGTTTATCTTTAGCATACTTAATAAATGGCTTTATATTTGCGTAGAGAACCCTTAATACTTGAATTATGCCTTGAAATTAGTATGGGGGTGACAGTCTCACATTGAGGACAATGTGTAGTTTTAGTATGGGGGGGGGGGAATCTATCGATTTGATTATGCCTGCAACCGTTGTTCTCACGTAACCCGTTTTTCCACTAAAAATATGTGATTTATGTGAAAAATAGCAATTTTTGGTAAACTAAACCTATTAAAAAGGGTGAATCAATTTTTGGCGCCGCTGCCGGGGAAGTGTGTTAAGATTCTCTCGTTTGAAGTTTGTTGATCGTGTTTTGAAGAACCTTTCGTTTTCGAAAGTTACGCTTTTAAGAAAATCAAAAATATAAAAATAAAAAAAAATTTAAAAAAATAATAAAAAGTAAAAAAAAATATTTTTCTTTTCTTTTTAGTATAAATAGAAGATTAAAAACAAAAAATACAAAAATATTTGCTCTTTCAATTAAAAAAAAATAATAAACAAAGTTGGTAAAAGAACACCAACAAATAATACCTTCAATTGAGGTATTATCCATAATAAGTTCTCAACTCGAATCAAAGATTTAAAAACTTACCATTTGTGTCATTTACGAAATACGGCTCACCTTAAAAAGTAAAATTTTTAAGAGCTACCGTGAAGTAAGTTTGATTATTTGGTTCAAGTTGTCTATCTCATTGTCCGTTAAAATTAGATTAAAAACCAAAAATAATCTTCTTTTTCTTCTTATCCATTTAATTCTTTTCCTTAACCCTCTAAATTGTTTAATTCTTATGGCGTCACTCGATCATCGTTTGAACCCCCTCTTCTCGATTAAGGAATGCATGACTTGTGGAGCTTTGTACACTGCGGATTTTTGTTGTTCAAAAGGAGGTCTTGAAGACAAAATTCTTGTTCCTAAACCTCCTCAGAATTGTGCAACTTGTGGAAACCCGGTTGATGGTTTATATTGTCGACATTGTGTTTTTGTGCGAAAGTGTTTGAATGAAGGTTGGTATACAATTCATGATGAAAACGAAATTCTAAACACCTCCAAGTCATCCAAAAACAACACTAATGTTGTTAGTGCACCTCAAGAGCCATTCGTCTTCAATCAAGACCCCGGTGTAAATTCTTCGCAAAGTCCTCTACAAATTAACCACAATTGTTGTTACAAGTGTGGTGATTTGTTAGACGGTATTTTTTGTCAACAATGTACTTGCAAGTCTTGTGGGAACGGTGCTCATATTGGTTATAATTGTCCACCAAAAGCTCCAAATTCAGAACAATCCAATCAAACCATTGCTGAGCCCCCACAGACTTTGCCAAGTGTTCATCCGACATGCAATTATAAAGATGAGAATTCATTCACTTATGAATCCAAACCTAATTCTTTCAATGATTCTCCAAGAGTTCTCACCCACCCTCCACAACTCCAGTTTGAGACTTACATGTGAGTTACGTGGAAATAATGCTCATTATGGTTATGATTGTCCACCACAGTTCTCGCTTGTCTATGAACAGGAGCCGTGTTACAATCAAAACTTTAATGATAATTATTTTCCACAAAATTCTCAAAGTTCTTCTTAAAAACATCTTTGTTGTAAGAATTGCGGGGGCCCTCATGAAACTTTTCAATGTCAACCAATGTATGAAGATTATTATGAGCAAAATTCTTGCTATGATCCTAATTCTTTTGGTTTTGACCAATATCAACGCTCGTAGTTTCCCGTTAATTATCCTCCTCAAGAGATAAGTAGAGAAATTTTACAAGCTCGTGACGACTTAATGGAAGCTATACAAGCCTTTTTAAAAGAGTATGATCATATACCTCCTAATGAAAAATGCATGGCTTTATTGCTAGCCGAGGAGAGATTTCTTAAGATTAAGCAAGCTAAGGAAGGAGAGCATAATCAACCTGAAGTTTTACAATAATTGCTTCTTAAACTTATGGATGATTTTCAAATTCTTAAAGGAAGCCAACAAGAAAAGAAGGAGACGGCAGCTCAAAGTTTTATTCCATATTGGAATTCTTCTATGAATGACGATGAAGAAGCTAGAGACAACTTTTTGAAAGACGTTTGCACCTTCTTAAGGAAGTTTAGTCGTATACCTTTTGGAGTAACACCAAAGGTTATATTGATAGCTTGGGAGATTTTTGGAAAAGTTAAGGATGCTTTGACAGACAAGCAATATCGACAAGAGGATATTTAAGAATTTATGAGTAAACTCCTTGAAGATGTGCAAAATATCAGTGAAGAGTTTTCAGAATATATTAATTGTTCAAGCTGGGATCGTCCGCTTTTCTACTTCGATGATGACGATGTTTTTCTCACGTAACCCGTTTTTCCACCAAAAATATGTGATTTATGTGAAAAATAGCAAAAATTAAAAAAAAATTGTGCATGAAAAAGTGAAAAATAATGGAATAAAGTGATGTACTAAGTGTTTTGACACAAATAAAGGTGAGAACGGGAAATAATTTTTGATCCGACTGGTTTTATACCTTAGCTTTTTCCTTAACATATTTAAATCGAGTTTGTTGCTAGTCTTATGTAGGCTTATCCATTATGCCTAGCTCGATTTATTAGAATAAAGATTGTTGCCAGTCTATGTGACTTATTAAAGTGCCGATCTTAATTCGCTAGGCTAAGCTTTCGCGAGTCTCTTTATTAGAGATTTTAAATTGCAAAGAACGAGAGATGATAGAGTCGATTATAAGTTTGATACTAAACGTAGAGTAGTTGGTTCTCTTTCAAGCTCATAAGTATTAATTGTGGCTTTTTCTCCCATTAGCTTGTCTCACTTATATGCATAAATGTTTAATAAATAAGGTTGTCCGGTTCAATTTAATTTTTAGTAACTTCCCTTTGATTTGGATGTCAATGATTCGAATTTTGACTTATTATATATACTTCATGTTCATTGCTTTACTTATACCTTAAAGAGCCTTAGGGTATGGTATGAGTAAAGTTAATCATTTTTATTACTTTTTGCCTTAAAGAGCCTAAGGGTATATGGCATAAGTAATACTAATCATGAAATTATTTGTACCTTAAAGAGCCTTAGGGTATATGGTACTTATAAAATTAGTGATTATGTTGCTTAATTGTTTGCACCTTAAAGAGCCTAAGGGTATATGGTGTTAATAATATTACTTGATTTAAGTCTTAAAGAGCCTTCGGGTATATGACATGAATTGAGGCAAAAGCAACAAAAGCTAAAATTTCGTTCACTTCATCGATTTTTAAGGATAAGGGTGGAAGCTAAACTTCATTTTTAACCGTCACACTTTATTTTTGGAATTAATAAGTATTGAAATAAAAGTCTTAAAGAGCCTTCGGGTATATGACTTAAATAAAATCTTGAGATACAAAATTAGGAAATAAGGGAGGAAAAGTAAGTACACAATTAGTATTTATGAGTAGTGTTAGTACCATGACTTGTATTTGACAATGGTCTTATTTTTAAGCTTAGTATGGAAAAGTGAAAGTTGGGGACGATGAATTTATTTTGCTTGTTCCATGATCCTAAGTATTATGTAAAAAAAATTAAATAAAAAATGATGAAAAAATAATGTTATGAAGTGATTGAGTATGGAAAGTGATGAAAAAGCATAAAAAATATAGAAAAATATTGAAAATGAAAAAACGGGGCGTTTCTTAACTATTGATTTCTTAATTCCTTTAAGATGAGCATTTTGCTACTTTTTCAAAGTGATTAGTCTGGGGAGATTGGAGTCCTTAGTTTAAGCGCGTATTTATTACATTGCATGAGGACACGACAATACTTTAGTATGGGGGAATTTGGTATTTGCTATTTTATACATACTTTTTACCTTGAAAAACGAACCCAAAAGACCAAAAACATATTTAAAATGGCAAATATATGCTTGTTTTTGTGTTTGTGTATGTGCAGGTACGGATATCAAGTAAAGGACAAAAATAAAGACAAAACCGGACAAAACCGAGCATGGGATCGAAAAGAGCACGAGAAAACGAGTCCAACGGTGCCTTCGGATTTTATTGGGCCAGCCCGTAACCCACTTACCAGGCCGGACCAGCCCATTATGATTGTAGCCCAATATAAGCCCAATGTTTAAATTGAAAATAAGTAAATGAAGGAGCTGATGACGTCATATCATGTGAGAGGGAAATTAATTCCCATGTTATCACATGCATTCCCACTAAGGTTGAAATGGGCGTATCAGATGTTGACACGTGGCGGGCATGATTAGAAGTTCATCTTATTTCAAAATTGTTGCAAACGAAATATGAGTAAGGAGAAGAGTAACAACCTCACGTGCGAATGGGAATAAATCAAAAATAGTCACGTGACCTCCCACTACACCATTTCTTGTCCTTTCAAAAGCAACCACGTGTCCTATTTTGTTATCAAAAATACACGCTTGAGCCAAATGAAGATATAACATGATTTTCTAGTGGATAAAGAATGCCACATGGCACAAGTTCATTGGAGCAAGAAGGAATTTTTATGCTGTCAATCGGGAATGTAGCCAATCATTGGCATTTATGATGTGGCTTGTGTAAAATTTTGATCGTACCCCTCGATCTATTACTCTTATTGGCTGATCAACTGGAAGGACGAATATGCCCTCATTCACTCTTTTTGGCTATATAAATCATACGCAAGCAGCAGCTCAGGGAGTTAGTTTTAGTTTTTTTTAGTTATAAAAAAATTGTAGAGTAGGATTTATTTTTACTTATTCTAGCTTATTTTTATGTACTTTTAAGCTTATTTGTAAAAGCTATTCTAGCTTATTTTCAGCTCATTGTACTTGGATTCCTTTAGCTTATTAATAGTTGTGGTTTAAAGTTTGAGTTGTTTTGAAGCTAGCTTATTGTCATTTTTTTCTTTACCTTTTCTTATCCAAACAGCTTATTGGATAAGCTGTTGACGTGAGCTTATGTTCTATTTTAAACAAGTAGTTCATTCGAGTTATTTCTTTTCCTACTTCTTCTTTTAATCTTTTTGCTCGATTTGAACGAATAAAAAAAGTGCAACAAGTTTCTATACTCGGCCTATTCTCAAATAAGTCTTCGTCACTTTGTAGATTCGAGAGCCTTTCGGTTTAGATTACTTATGAACTTTTGTAGCTTATTTCCAGAATTTGGATAAGCTATGATATAGTTTATTCGACTTAGATCTGAGCTAATATTTTCCAAAATAAGCCTCGTGTAGTTATATTTTCTTTTCTAGTTTCCTTATTTGCTTACTAGTTGATTTAATGGTTTTGATATGTCATTGTTGTTTCGATTTAGCTTATTTGAGTTTTTGGTTGCGAACTAGGTTGGTAAATGCTTAATACATTTTCATGTTAGCTTATTGATTAGTAGTGCTTATCATAGTTTTTTAGCTTATCTAGTTTTGATTTTAATTGTTCTAGTGTTCTTTTGAGTTAGTCGAGTGTTTATTGGTTTAATTTTCATAAAACATTTTCTCTAGTTTAGCTTAAATATCATGGTGCTTATTTTCTGTTTATTTATTAAACTTGTCTCTTGGATGTTCAGTTTAGCAATAATATCATACACAAGTAGGCTGCGTTTGTTTTAGAACAATTTGGGCTTCATTTGATTAATAGATTTGCTTTGGGCCACGATTGGTAAAACTTGGGCTTCGTTTGAACATCTGGACCTAATATATTTTAATGTGATTTTGGGCTTGCGTTTTTGTTGTTTAGGATCTAGTTTGATTGGGCCTATATGACAACAGTAATTGCAATTTAGAAAATAACATGTTAAATGTTAACAGTTTGTTGTTTTGTGATTTCCTTTGGTACCGGTCAACTCTTGAGGCGCGGAGCTTAAGGGTTTATTTAGCTAGACCGACTTTGATTAGTTGTTTTAGTTAAATAAATCGGGCGGTATTCGTTTAATTGCGGGTCTTCAATTCGGTTCCATTTTCTAATCCTTTTTCAATTAATTAGTGTAGATTTATTTTATCGCTTTATAATATGTTTGTTAAATTGTATTTCGTTATGCGTAGTGAGTAGTTTATTCATGTTTGCTAAGTGATTAGTGATTTGGAATTTAAGTGCGGGTTTAAAAATGTTAAAAAATTAATATTCATTTGAATTTTTCCAATTTAAATATCGTCATTTACTTTTAATGCAATTTAATTCCTCGTCATTTATTTTTAAGCATTTTATTTTACTTGTTATTTAATTTGTTAAATCTAAATCCGTACTTAATGAACATTTCACGTCACTTAGCGGGCATATTAGTCATTTATATTTTTAGATCATTTTTAGTATAAACTTGTAGTTTTTAATCCGAGAATTTAATTGTGCCCTTTATTCTAGTTTAGCTTCCCTTTTATATGCTTTCCCTTTTAGTAGATTTAGAAACCATAATCAAAATCTTTTATATCATTCAAAACGCTTGATCACGAATGCTTTTGATTTTCAATTCACACTTCGTTGGGGAATAAACGACCCAGGAGGTTTTTGAGACAACTTTGGTTAGAAGTTTGCTTCTTAAATCCGACGAAAAATACTTAACTATACTATTATTGATTATCTTCCTTATTATTACGTATTTATATGTATTAATTTGGACGGATCAATGGTATCTTTACACTTAATGATCTCACAACCTTAACTCAAAACCTAGACCAAGTTCCTGTAGTTAAAGCAATAAACAAATAATGATGATAATAACAGGAAGAGAAAGGATACTAGAAGGTAATAAAATGGTGATAGTATTAAGGAGAATTACACCATGCTAGATCCAGGAAATTATAGAATGAATACTACAATTCTTAAAACTAAATCTGTCACATGTTACATGGTTCCTTTTTCCTTCCTTCGTATCTATAGCTATGCTGATGAAGAGGGGTTTCTCTCCACTCCCTTGTGTGGGCTCCAGGAGTGGAGATATTCAAATGAGCTGAAATGCGTTCCTTTTATAGACTTTGAGTTTGTTACAACGTAATGTATGCATGAGGTTACGCCGTAACAATGCTGATGAAGACTTTCATTTCACAGGAAAATATAGCATTGCGGCATAATGTACTAATGAGATTATGACGTAATACTGACTCAGCATCTGAAGCCTTATTGATGTGTAATGTTTGCGCCGTAACCATGACTCATAATGTTTACGCCGTAACCTTGTTGATGTGGTTACGGCATAATCCTTGTGGTACGTATCATTAAATCCATTTGAAGGGGAAGAATATGATAAAGTGTTTAACCATTTGAATATGTTAAATGCACCATTTGAAGGGACGGTTTTCACTTGTGCAAAACAAGTTAAACCTTATTACTACTGCTAAGTCATTATTACTACTGCTAGTTTAAGTTTCTACTGCTTGAATTCATTATTTGTATTATGCGTCATGAAGTGTAATTTGAGACATTAGAAAGCTTGGATTAGAAGTTTAATATATGGTTTGTAGTTGTAAAGATCAAAGTTTCATATGTTCATAGTCCCCTAATGGATAATAACAAAAAGGGGAAGATGTTATCCAAATGATATGATTTTCAACTTATTAAGTGTGGTGGCATGGCATGGAACAAGAATTGAAAGTTTCATTGTGTTGAAGAAGTATCAACAGGTACAAAGGAGATCTTAAGTTAAGAGAAAGATTAGAATCTATTTCATTTATGAAAGATCAGATTTGAAGATGTACAAGATGTTCAAGTGCTTAAGTTGAAGACAAAGCTTATTATTCAATAGAGGAAGATTGCTGAAGATTAAGCTACTATGGATCATCTTGGAATTAGTTTATAGTTTGTTTTCTCATCATCAAATAGGAGAAGATTGTTAGAATTTATTGATTTGATGATACAAAATGAAACAAAAGGATCTAAATCGACATTATGGAATTCTAGAAGATGGAGGATTCTAGAAGACTTGCTTAAAAAGATAAAGATCAAGATTGGGAAAGATTTAGTTTCCTAATATAATTATGTGTGTTTAAGGTGTTTTTAATCATGTTTTAGGAAAATACCAACGATCTCACCACTTGAGATAGTTCTCCTTTGTACGATCCTAATGATATCATTTTAGCCCTAAGATCAAAGGTGTCTTTGATCCCTGTTACAGTTAGGTAACACGTTCTATCATGATCAAATAGAATTGGGGCTTATGTGAATGTAAACCTTGTAAATAACATTGTCTTTCTTTAAATTCCGCTGCGCAACAACAAACTTTGTTATTATAGATCCTAGATGAGTTCCTAAACGATCTTCACACCTGAAGATGAGCTGAAAGTATCATGTTATGCTGATGCAAGTTTTTAAACGGATAGGGACGATACAAAATCCCAAACAGGATATGTGTTCGTACTTCATGGTGGAGCTGTGGACTGGAAGAGTGCCAAGCAAAGCACTACTGCTATGTATTCTATAGAAGCTGAGTACATTGCTGCTACTGAAGCATCAATGGAAGCAGTCTGGATAAGGAAATTTATTGATGGACTTGGAGATGTCATGCCATCGAATAAAAGGCCTGTGGAGATGCTATATGACAATGAGCCTACATTAACTATCGCCATTGATCCTAGAATCTTAAAGGGTGCCAGACATTTTCAGAGGAAATATCACTACATTCGTGAAGTAATTCAAGAAGGTGAAATTGTCCTTAAGAAAGTTCTCACAGATGACAACGTAGTTGATCCGTTTACAAAACCAATGCCATTCAGTAAGTATTTTGAACATGCTATGACGATTGGTATTGTTCCTACTAGTAATCTCATGTAAATCTGTGATGTATTAGTTAGTATTTGGATAATGGGCTGTTAAACGATTGTTATTTTCTTTTGAATGAATTAATATACGTGGTATCTTGTTTTTATTTTTTATAATAATTGTGTCCTATATTTGCATGTTTATATCCATAAATGACTTGTCGCATTCTAAAGCTACGTCCATTACTAGTTAACGATATGGGAATATTGTTAAGACAAGGTAAATGTAAGTGTCTGGTTGTATTTCGGAGAATACGTAAAGATGATGCTACCAGCTTCGCATGATATTCAATGAGGTTGAATATTAGATACCCCACCTGTGATAATCACTTTATAGATCAGCTTCATTGGGTGCGTTACACACATGGTGAATGTTATCTTTATCCTTAGACTTAAGATGCAAGCGGGTTTTGCATGTATGGATAGCATTTCTTGATAATAAGCCTACCACTAGTCTATCAAAAGGTAGTTATAAGGGCTATTTTCAGAGGTGTTTTGAAGTACATGACGGACACTTATAGTCAAAATAGAATTTGTTCCTCCACTTGAGTGGGAGTTAAATACTTATTGGGCCCCTCGTTGGGTTGATCAGATATTTTCATGGTCGTGCCCAACATGTAGTTAAGATGATTCTTTTTATCTTTGGTGATCTGAATCAGTACAGATGCGAGAAACAGAATCGTTAAAGTATGGAATGACTATTGATCCATATCCATATTTAACATGTATCTGAAACAAAAGGATAGGATTGACTGAATCCATAGAAGGCTGAGTTTTTTTTTTCCAAAAACTACAAACTCAGGTATTTCTAGGAGCATTGATGACGTTGCTAGACTATTTGTCAAATATTAGTATGTTATATAATATGAATGAGACATTCGCAAGTGGGAGTTGTTAGGTTTGTACTCATGTCATATGAATATTTATACGGCTAGAAATATGTGAGCCTACAAGGTCATGCACGTTATACATTTAGGTATCATTCTATTAATGTTAATAATAATAATATAATTGTATATTTATTATTTATATTAATATATGATTTGACGAATGAACACTAACGATTGTTAATTAGTTAATTTATTGTAACTAACGAATAAGGCTTTTTAATTAATGGGCAATTAAATGTAATTAACCATAAATAATTAGAAAAGTCAAAAAGTCAACCCCAAGGGTAGGGAGACTTAGTTTGACCAGCCTATACCTAAGAGGGGGTTTGGATTAGGCTTTGAGCTATCTTTTCCTACAAGGAATGTATTTTAGGTAAACCCTAACTTCATCGCTATGTAAGGAGGATCCTAGAGCTCATTATTCTCATCCATTGTTCTCTACTCTCTCTGGTTCGATCACATAAACAAAACCCCAATGGTTTTCTGGTTTTGTTTTCTTGGTGTTTACATATTCGTAAGTCAAGAACTAGCATTCGAGTGATACTGCTTAACGTGTAGTGTATGAACCGCGCGGAGATTACTTACTTTAGTAACTTGGAGTAATTTTCGGTAAGCACGTTTATTACACACGTACGTGTACTCAAAGAAGCTTGCGTTTGTCACTAGCTTGATTGCTATCGGTATGTTTCCTTATTTATGTTTTATGTGTTAATTATTTATGCTATATGAATTATATCTGTTGCGTAGCTCGTTTAATATTCTTGTAATATTAGGTTATTTAGATAACGATTTCCAACATCTACGGCGTTACACCAAAACTTTATGGTAACGATTATTCTTCCACATGGTTCTACTCATTTCTTGTAGTGTCCTATTTTTTCTTTCTACCACGCCATTTGATTGTACAGTGTGTGGAATCGAGAAGTTATGTGTAATACCGTTGGTATTACAAAACTCTCTAAATTGCACTTTATTATCAAATTCCCTACCGTGGTCCGTCCTAATTGACACTATAGAACATCCTAGTTGGTTTTGTATTTTCCTACTAAATATTTCGAATTGATCGAAGGCTTCGTTTTTAGATTTAAGGAATCTTGTTCATGTATACCTAGAATAGTCGTCTACTATTACTAAGGTGTAGAGGTTTCCTCTGTAACTTCGTATGGCGGATGGACCGAAAAGATCCATATGGAGAAGTTTTAAGCATCTAGTCGTTGAGACCATATTCTTAGCTTTATGACTAACGTGAGCTTGTTTTTCAATTTTACAAGCATCACAAAAGTGTTGATCAAACTTAAGCTTGGGTAAATTCTAACTAATTCCTTAGATGCTAATGATTGAATGAGATGTTAGCGTGACCTAATCTCATATGCCACAAAGTGGAGTTTTCATCAATCTTTGCAAGACAAATTTTATCTTCAAGCTTAGTTCTTAATTTCATCACATATAAGCCTTTCTTCCTAATACCTCTACCTACGAATTTACCATCCTTAACCATTTCGCTATCATTTTCAGAAAATATAACCTTACACTCACTATCACATATTTGTCCTACACTTATCAAGTTGAATCCTAAATTATCTATTTGCTCTACATTAGCAAAGTTAAGTGAGCCATGAGAGATCATACCTTTTCCAATGATGATTCCACGTAGATTAATACAAAAAATAACGTTACCTCAATTGTATGTCTTGTAGGTTGAGAAGAGCTTTCAGTTACCCGTCATATGTTTAAAGCATCCACTATCTTTTTGATTGGTTTTCTATTCCCTAACTAGATTAACACGCAACGGAAATAACAATTAATCTAGGGCAAAAAGGGAGCTAAACCCTAAAGGATCTAAACCTAATTAACTAAAAGCAATTTAAAATAAATAAATAAATAAGAAAATACTAACCTTTGAGAAAATTGGATTTCTCACACGTGGACCACCTTGGTCGAACTTAGAGGCAAGTACCCAAACGAGAGTACCTCTAATATCTCACACCCACGAACCAAAGAGAAAAGAATTCGAATTCGAACTCCTAGGGTCCCGTTACACGAAAGACTCTTACAAGGAGTAGGAATAAGAAATAAGGAATGAGCAATGAAGACCTTGGCATGCCCCTCTATTTATATCCAAAAGGAGGGGGTTAGGTTTAATCTTTTAGGTGATGTGGGACATCCCCAAAAACCATCTCAAGGCTTGTTACTTATTATTTCTCTTTACAGTTCATTGAGGGCAACCTAAAAAGGACTCTACTTTTGACGATAGTCTTACCAATTAGTTATGAACTTGGACACTAAATCCAACAATCTCCCACTTGGACAAGTCATCAACTATAATTGGTCTAACTCTATCCTGATCAACTAAGCAGAGAGTGCCATCCAATGCAACTGCTGAACTCTGAATCAAATCTTAGAGTCAACCCTTAGATAAGCAATCAACTATTCCTTTATTCTACTGATATCGTATGAACCTGAGACATGGATTTTAATCAATCTCTAGGTTCCATATTATGTTTCTCGATTTCTGATTATTTGACTATATGAGACTACTGAATTGAACACATCAATTTAGTCCCGGCTAGGCTTAGTACATTTAAGTCAACATTTAATCATTCCCATTTAGGCGAAAGGAACAAATAAACTTTGAATACATAGAACTAGTCAACTCATCATGTCATACCTAGCATATCCTTTATAACTGGCATTTACGCACAGCGTTTGAACAAACTAAAGTATAACAGACTTTAAAAACTAAAATCTTGATGTATCTCCATTTTAAGAATAGAAGACATTATCATCTTAGAATTACTCCTGATATTTCTCCTATACTTAATTCCCATTAAGTATTCATGAGTGTTGCAACATTCTATATGCTATGTTTATTCTCTATAGACAATCTACCAACACTCCATGACAGTCTTAAATCAATACTTACTTCCTATAGTATGAACGACTAAGGAGGTTTGAGTAAACTAAGTACTCAGGAAGTAGTTTCTAAACATGCAAAAGTGAAACACAATGACAATTAATAGCAAATGGTAGCACACTTACAAATAAACAAATCTTCATTATTTAATCACCAAATCCATTACATTATCAATCATTGCTTATAATGCTTCAAATTCAAACTAACAACTAAAAATCTATTTTATCTTTCAATCCTGTGCTCTTAGCATGCTCATCGTGTTTGGACTTAGCCAATGCCTTTGTGAATAGATCAGCTGGATTATCCTCTGATCGTATGTCCTTCACAATCACGTGTCCTTATTCTACTTTGCTTCGAACAAAATGGTATTTTCTTTCAATATGCTTTGACTTTCCATGATCCTTTGGTTCTTTAGTCAAGGCGATTGCACTCTTATTATCACAGAATATTTCAATAGGATCTTGTACTGTTGGAACAACTTATAACAACCCGTAATTTTCATCAATGTAATTATCTATCTATTAAATTAGATGCACTGTAATATCCATCTATTTGATTAGATGCACTTTATATACCACCTTCTTATAGGGAAATTTTTGCTTTATCTCATTATGCAACGTAACTTGCATCTCTAAAGTAACTGAGCTCACGCAACCTCTACCAATGCCATCTATATCTATGTTTATATCATGTAAATATCCTAATATGTCAAGTCTATATCTTAATATCATTTTACCAACTACATTATTCATTTAACGTACTTTTCAAAACGTTATTTCAAAACAAGCATTAAACGTTAACATTTATATTAAAACCCTAATTATATGTAATGTATACATATAAAATGAATGTACAAGCCTTTAAATCATGTGTACAAGTATCAATGCACCACATTTGAATATCTTTTCCCTCCTAAATCAAGTTACAACTTTCTAAAGCTCAATGTTCAAGTCAATAATGCAAGAAAGTCAAACTAGGTCATTTTACCTCCAAATTCCTTCTAGTTTCTTACTACCACTTTAACACAAGGTACAAGCACTTAATGCATGACTTTTAAACCTTAAACCTAAACCTTAATTCGTCCTAAAACCTAATCTAAAACCCTAAACCCTAAATGAAACCCTAAAATCCTAATTTCACTTTAAACCTAAAACTAAACCCTAAACCTTAAAACTAAACCCTAAACCTTAATCCTAAACCCTAAACCTTAATCCTAACACTAATCATAAACCCTAAAATATCTTAAACCCTAACCGCCCTAAACCTTAATCCTAAACCCTAAACCTTAATCCTAAACCTTAAACTATCTTAAACCTTAACCCTAACTAGAAATTAAAACCCTAAACCCTAACCCGAAATGAAATGAACCCGACACCCCTTTTCTTGCATTTTTACCCATTTTAAGCAACAAGCAACTCAAGCACCTCCCTTGTATCACCATGACATCACTTAGAAGCCACCCTAGCACCTCACAAGCACCTCCATCACCACCTTTAAGCTTCAAGGCTTCTAGACATCTCCTTGTAGCCGAAAACCGTTATACACCTTCCACCATTCAAATCTACAATCCTAGCTCTCAAGACTCATAATACTAGCTTCCATGAATCATCTATCCTAGCCTTGACACTAATCAAAACACAAAACTTGGCCACCAAGGTGTTTTTACCCCTATATATAGCCGAAACATTCACCCCTTTCAAATCACACCTCAAAACTTCAATACACACAAAAATGGAGTTCTATCTCAGCCAAGGAAGAAGTATAAGATCCCTAAGCTTAGAATAGAAGCCAAGAATCAAGAAAAAAGGATCCCTTGAAGTCGTTATTAGGCGAACGAACCCGAAAACCCCATTTCGACCCATTTTTAGCTCAAGTAAGCTTAATTCTTGTCCAATAAACTTATAATTTGTATTAGAATGTTCATAATACCCTTAAGATCATATATGAACTCTTGTTTGAAGCTTTTAATCCTCAAACCCATGTGTTTTTTATTACAACCCTAAAAATGACCCGTTTTGATTTTCTAGCTAACGAATCCTTTTTCTAAACTTTCGTTACGTTAGAACATCTTATTTTAGATTATTATAATAAGCTATAACCCAAAAATATCATTTGGAACCTTAAAATAAGCTTGCATGGCTTTTTGGACTTGTTTTGCAAATATTTCCATGCGTAGGGGTAAATGTCGTAACTTTCTGAAATTTATATCAAAGGGGCTGAAATGTCTTATTCTAAAGGTTTATAACATAAGGACCAGATTTGCCAAGATTCAAAGTAAATTTTAAATTATATATATCTTTATATATAAAGGAACAAAAGTTGTAAAAGTTTAAAAACCAAAGGCATAAATAGCGAAAATTTGCAAACATAAAAATATAAAATATAAAATTTTATATAAATAAAAAATGTATATAAATATTATAAAAACACGATTTAATAAAACCCGACAACTCATTAATCGTAATTAATCATAAATCATAGCACTAATACGTATATATTTAACATAATTTATCATCAACTAACTTTTGAAGAAACTTAAAATCTTATCGTATCACGTTACTAGGGAATTTCATATGAAGGGTTTCATTTGAGTTTTCGTTTTGACGAGTTTGCTGGGTTTACGATTTAAAGTGCCCTGGCTCTTCAAACGATACTACATGGCCTCTGGATTATGATAGCCCGAACAGTGATACAATATTTCCATAATTTAATAAATCAAAGATATACGTTAAACTTTATGAAATTTTGAAACATAAACTATCACACTAAGACTTGACATATCACCCCAGGTTGCGTGCCAAAGCCGTTACTTTCACTTGATATATACTTTTGCCATCAATCAGATTTCCCTGTGCTATTAAGGTGAGTTCATAGCCTGACTTTTAAATCTTCTATTTTATAAACCTATGAGGGGGATACATGCTATAAACCATGAATGCAAGTGTTGTCTAAATATATGTTATCCTGATATATTATTGCATCTGTTGTCTAAGTCCCTTTATGCCAAAAGACCTCCACCATCATGGACCATTAATCACTTGCGAGTGAACGCGAATATTGTAAATAGGCCTATTGGGATTGACGAATCCTGTTTGTGTTAGCCGGATAGGTAACCAAACGCACTATATTTAAAACTCATAGGTATATGGCAATTACCTACACAAGGGACATTATCTTTATATATATCATTATTGATATATACACTAGTCAGCTTGAGTGCCATGAGCTTAGACACAATAATACGGTTTTCCATAATAATTATACTCATTGCAATTATTACACTTATGGGTGTATAACAACATAACCCACTCTTATGATGACTTGTATTTACACTATTTATTATAAACCTATGAATTTCACTCAACCATTGTGTTGACCTTTTTAGCATGTTTATCTCAGGTAACTAAACATCTTATGGCACGGAGTGGCACGGACTTGAAGATGGCTAAACTGTTATCATTCAAACTTTATGTTTTCATGTAGATTTTAGGACCTCTATTTGTAAAAACTCTGACGAAATAATGAATGATAACTTATCTTTTAAAAACGTCTGTTTCGAGTCGCTTTCTATGATTATGACTGCTGTACTATGAAATAACACCCCAGATTAGCTTCCGCTGCTATATGTCAAAAATGGAGGTGTTATACAACTCCAAAATCTCTAATGAAATTCTTCATCTAGATAGCTTCCTTTGAAGCCTCACAAGCTGCAATATACTTAGACTCGCATGTAGAGTCCGCCACTGTATCTTGCTTTAAACTTTTCCATGTCACCGTTCCCCCATTTAGTAAGAATACCCAACCAAACTGTGATCGACTATTGATCCGCTCAGACTATACCTTAAAACATATATAATATAATAAAATATCAAATATATAGTAAGGATAGTCTAAAAGCATATGGATTTCCTCAAGCTGTTTGGCGGTTCTTGATGGTGGACAGTTACCTTTAAGAAAAAGTCCTTTTTACAGAGATCCTAGGAATTGATAGTTCTGGGGGAATAAGTCCACCCATCTTACTTAGCGGCTGCTCCAGTTAAAGTAATAGGGAAGACGCGCAACATGACAGCATCGTGTGATACACCGGGTATGTTAAAAACTGCCGATGTTCTAAACAACTCGCTTACCACTAGCTCATGGAAGTCTTCGTTCATAATTTTCGAAAAAGGTCCTCCCCAATTCCCTCATGAATTGACTCTTTATTTCGAGATTCCACATTGCATCTATTTTCTGTTTTACCACGCCCTGTGTCCCTGGATTTTCCTCGAGTCCAATTGCTAATATAGATCCACGGTGAGGTTATCGATTTCCCCCTTAGTCATTATGAATATATTTTTTTAGTAAATCAAATTAAAACTAATTTTAGCTCCCCGGCAGCGGCGCCAAAAACTTGATGCGTATTTTGCTTTAAATATATTTTGTTCAAGTTTTGAATTTATAAAACCCGATTACCGATACAAGCACTAACGGGCAGAGAACCCGGTCGTATATAGTGCAGTAGCTTGGTAAATCCATGGTCATCCCAAGACCTAAGGTTAAATAGTTTAATTTGATTGTTGTCAAGATTAAAAGTGGTTTTAAGATTAATTTAAAGAATTACAAAAAAGTAAATGCAATAAAATAAATAGATAGAAGATATCAGGGAGAAAGGCGTGCTAACCTAACCATTTCATTACCAATACTATGATTACATTTTCCTATGCAATGTTCAATTATAAGTTCCATTAGTGGCTCTAAAGTCGACAGACCCGAATTTTCATTTAAGGTCGATCCTATGCTTACTCTGTGATCCCACATTACCCTACGATCACACGAGCAAGGCATCCAAGCTTGTAGTAGTTAAACCCTAACCACCCTTAAGACCAATCTATAATCTAAACCGATTATTAACCCTCTCTAAAAGAGTTCCCATACTTTTTAAGTATTTAATGTGACAAAGGCGGTAATTTGGTTAATTCCTACACTAGGGATAGATGTCAAGCTACTCTAGTACCCCACTAATCCAAGTTCAACATAGTAAGTCTAATGTCAGGATTAATAAGATCTAAGCCACCTCAAACAACCAAAAAACAAGGATCAATTAAAGTCCAAAAAGGAGATCTAATAGAACCATAAATAAATAGAAATCATAATCACAAACACTAAAACGACATGTTAGCCCTAGCACTGAAGTACTTACCGCTAAACATAGTAACAAGCAACACAAGAATTAAAGAATAAAGACATAGATAAATCATCATAATTCTTACAAAGAAACTAAATGAATGATTGAATACAAAATAAGTTACTAGTGGCTTCCCTCTTGACCTTCAGGTGAAATGCTTTAACCTTAGGTTTAGTTTATCCCGTTAGAACTCAGTGTTAAGGGATGGGGTGAATGATGCAGAATGAGCCGGACGAGGCCTATTTATAGGTTTTGAAAGGTTTATGGCGTAACCTTATGGGTTGTTACGCCGTAATCTTGCTATGCAATCCTCATATCTTTTAGGCATAAAAGGGTGTTACGGCGTAACCCTGTCACATATGTTACGCCGTAATGCTGAGTCAGACACATCATCTCTAGTATATTTAAATGTTGTGGCCTAATCTTGGAGACACTTTAGCTAAAGTTGTGGATGATCTCATTTCTTCGTTGGAGTAAGTTACGGCGTAATCTTCCAGGGAAGGATCGCCGTAAAAGCCTGGACCTTCACTATGGTGCATTTCTTTGTCCAAAAATCCTTTCCTTTTGCGAAAATGCTCCACTTGGACCCTGAAAACAACTAATAAACAATTGGTGGAGGAGTTTCATCGAATGTCACGTTGAGTGATTCTTCAATTTTCCTAGTGTGTTTATTAAGGATGATGTATGCTTTATTATTTTAGGAGTAACCTAAAAAGACACCTTCGTATGACTTTGGGTCAAACTTAGTGAGGTAGTCTTTAGTGTTTAAAATGAAGCACTTGCTTCCAAGCACTCTAAAATTATCAAGAGTAGGTTTCCTACCTCTCAGGAGTTCATAAGGTGTTTTTCCTAGGAGGGCTCTAATTAGGATTCGGTTAAGGATGTATGTTGAAGTATCTACGGTGTTACACCAAAACTTTTGAGGTAACGATTGTTTATTCAACATTGTTATACTCATTTCTTGTAGTGTCCTGTTTTTCCTTTCTACCATGCCATTTGATTGTGGAGTGCGTGGAGCTGAGAAGTTATGTGTAATACCATTGGCATTACAAAACTCTCCAAATTTCACTTCATTATCAAATTCTCTACCGTGGTCGGTTATTATTGACACTATTGTACATCCTAATTGGTTTTGAATTTTCTTACTAAATATTTTGAATTGATCGAAGACTTCGGTTTTATCTTTAAGGAATCTAGTCCAAGTATACCTAGAGTAGTCATCTACTATGACTAAAGTGTAGCGGTTTCCTTCGTAACTCCGTACGGCGGATGGACCGAAGAGATCCATATGAAGGAGTTCTAAGCATCTAGTCGGGGTAAAGGATGGGGTGGTAACATGTGATGGTGTGAGTTTTGAGGTGGTGGCGGGAAAGAGGGAAGAAGAGAGGCTGTTATTGGCTAGCAGTTTTTAAAAAAGTTCAAAAGCCCAAAAAGAAACCCTCATGTTTCACTTCTTTGTCACTCTTTTCTTTCTTTTATTTTTAGTTATTCACGAGTTTGGAAAGTGGCATAAACAGCCCTTGCGTTTTAAAACAAAGAATTAAGGAAAGAATAGTGCTATGGCAGTTTAAACCCTTGTGTTTTATAAAGAGATAGAAGTTTTAGAAACTTGCAAATGCAGTCCCTTATATTTTTAAAACACTTTTTCTTTTATAAAACATTTTCAAAATTGACAATTTCAGTCCCTAGGGTTTATAAAAAAACTGTTTTGGCCTGGGTCTGGGGCTTGGGTTATGTATTGGGCCAATTGGGTTTACTTGGGTACCAATAAGGGTTTGTGGGCTTGGTATTGGCCCAATTAGTGTGTCTGGGCCAATAAGGTTGGCTTATGTATTGGGCTTTTTAAGGCAATACAGTTTGGGTGGGGGGGTTTTTTTTTGTGTGTACAATGGTGAGTTTGGCTGTTCAAGGGCTAGGATCGGGCCTTTCAACGTTCATAGTCTCTGTCAATTTGCACACAAATGGCTGTTGTCATGATTGAGGGCCCCATTTGGTCTTCACTGTCTTCGTTAATATACTTTTGGGCTTTCCTCGGCCATCGATGGGTAGAGATTGCAACCAATAGTATTCTTCAATTACGCTCCGTTTTGACTGTTGATTTGTTGAGTTGACTTTGACTTGGGACTTTTAGGTCTTTGGCTTTGATTTGGCTTTGTCCTTCACAGCTTTTCCTTTCGTGTCTGGTTTTTGTTTCGTTTTGCTTTGTTGGTCCTTTCTTGGGTTATCCGTTCCTGCACAATACATTTTGCTAAAACAAGCGTATCTTTGATTTTAAGTCCGTTTTTTGGTTATTTCAGCTCGTTTTTAAGGTAAATGGTATGTGTTTTAAGCAATACCAAAATCCCCATACTTCGACATTGCCGTGGTCCTCACGCAATGGCTATGAAGTAAGCATTTACGAAAACTAAGACTCTTGACCCCCTTCCGATAATAACTTTGAAAACGTTTGCAAAAGTGTTTGTCAAAAGGAAGAATCAATAGCTTCGACAAATCCAGAATTATACACCATTATTCTGTATGTACTTTGACTACTCTAATTTTTTTATGGATTTGTATGGTTTGTATTTTTATTTACTCACAACTGGGATCATAGAGTGAGAAGTCCATTAGAAGATCTTCGGGATGTCCCGAGGAAAATTTATCGTCCCGATTTTTCAATAGTCTTAAGCCATGCAATTACGAGATACTTGTCGAATAAGTTTAGGTGTAAAAGCACCTCATATTTTACTTGTGAACTTTGATTCTCGACATGCGATATTTGAGTACGTGTGTGTGCTTGATTTAACTCAACCATATGATCAACTTATTATCATTTGTCACAAAATGATCGTGATCAAAGCAACAATTTATTAAGATTTGCAACTCCCCCCCTGATTTGAATAGAACTTCAAAATTATTAATTTTTTTTTTTTTTTTTTTTTTTTTTTTTTTTTAAGTTCTTAAAGCTTGGGAATTGCGTTGCTTTGTTTGAACACCCTACCTAGGCATAGCTCCCTAATAGGATTTTCACAACAACGTCCGGTGTTATAGTTTGAAAAACCACCCGTTGCTAGCGTAGTGGAAATCACATCAACACCTTCTGACTATTGGTAAGGATTAGTGTCTTAGTTTGAACCCTCACCTAGACCTTTCTTCCAAGTGAGATATCACGACACACCAAGTCCCTAGAAGCAAAGATGTCTTAGTTTGAACCCCCACCTCGTGGTTAGCGGAGTGGGATATCACGACACATCTATTACTTGCTCCATATAATCAAATGTCATGCCTTTATTGGGCTTTAAATCTTTCAAAACTTTTTGCTTTTAAAGTATCAAGTCACAAATTGATGATTTTTTGAAATATAAAAAACAATCGATTGACTTAGCGAATTGAATCGAACACGTATGATTAGGCGGATTAGAAGCTTATGGGAGAAAAAGAACGCAAGTTATTCATATAAGTTTTTAGACGAATCTTGCTTGACACTTAGACTTATATTTAACTCTATCATTTCTCGTTCTTCAGAATTCAAAGCAATTGAATTGTGAAAGCTTTTGCCTAAATGAATGAACTAGCTAGGGCTCAACACGCCCGATCGAGTCAAAAATTATTCTCATTCTACCCATTAGGAAAGTCAAAATTGTGACAAAACACTTATTTTATTTTTGAAAATTTTTGAAATTTTTTCATTTTTTTTTTGGGTGGTAAAACGGGATTACGTGATAACAACGACTGCAGGCAAAAATCAAATCGAAGATCCCCCCCCATACTAGAACTAAACATCGTCCTCGATGTTTCAAAGGGGTACCTACGTAAATCTAAGGCCGTTTATGAAGTGTGCCAAAAGATAAAACGTTAGTCGATTAGATTTGGATACTGAATTCCCAAAATGAAGCTGAGGATGTGAAGCTCGAGTTAAAAATGACAGAATCGAGAGCCTTCACAATCCGGGAATACCTGGACATACAATACAAAGCACACAAAACATGGACAAAACACAGGTAATGGAAAATGCAAGCCTTCTCACAAACAAACACTTATTTATTACTACTACGGGATATGCATGGGTGCCTCCCATCGATATGCGTTGTTTTAGGGTCCCGACGCTTGACCCGTCCCCCGAATTTATTGGTCCATGGGGAACGTTTGGAGATCCGGGACAACCTCGGTTGGTACGTCCCCTCCAAAGTAATGTTTGATACGATGACCATTCACTTTAAAGTTGGGCCCGGAGTTTTGAGATAACTCGACGGTGCCATAAGGAAAAACTTGGACAATGGTGAATGGTCCAGACCAACGGGATTTCAATTTGCCCGAGAAAATCTTTAGTCTAGAGTTGAAGAGGAGAACACGATCACCAACGTTGAAAACGCGGTTTTTGATCTTAGCATCGTGTATCCTTTTGGTTTTCTCTTTATAGATCAGAGAGTTCTCGTAGGCCTGATCACGAAGTTCATTTAATTCATTCAGTTGAATTTTCCTGTGATCACCCGCTGTTTGAATATCAAAATTGGTATGCTTGAGAGCCCAGTAGGCTTTGTGCTCTAGCTCGATCGGTAGATGACATGCCTTCCCGTACACTAGCTTATATGGAGTACACCCGATGGGTGTTTTGTAAGCTGTGCGGAAGGCCCATAAAGCATCATCTAGTTTATCCGACCAGGAGGCACGATTTTCTCCTACGGTTCTTTCAAGAATACGCTTTAAACCACGATTTGACACCTCAACTTGCCCACTTGTTTGTGGGTGATATGCGGTGGAGAGACGATGAGTTACTCCATACTTAAGCATGACCTTTGTAAATTGGTCATTGCAAAAGTGAGTTCCGCGATCACTTATGATAGCTCGGGGTGCACCAATAGAGGAGAAGGAGGTTTTCAAAAATTTACAAACAACTCGGGCATCATTGGTGGGGGAGCGCTTTTGGCTTCGACCCATTTTGACAAATAGTCAACAGCCACGAGTTTGTAATGTTTCCTCTTGAGACGGAAAACGGCCCATAAGAATCAAATTGCCCCTAGATGTTCAAAGATTTCGCAAAACTTGGGATGGAGTTTTGTGGCATCTCATCACGTTGCGTAATTTTTCTTGGACGTGGACAAATGTCACAACGGGTGACAAAGTCATGGGCATCCTTGTAGATGGTGGGCCAATAGAATCCTGAATCAAAGATCTTTCTTGCTGTGTAATTGGCACCATAGTGTCCCCCAGTGGGTCCACTGTGGCAAGCTTTGAGAATGTCTAAAGCTTCTTGCCCAGAAACACAACGTCTTATCACCTGATCAGCCAGATCGTAAAACAGGAAAGGATCATCCGGAAATCGTGTTTGACATCCTTAAAGAATTTATTTTTTTGTTGGGAATGTCTTTCCCTTGATCACGCTTTCCCCGCATGGTAATTTGCAATCGGCCAAACATGGGGTACTTTCGATCTTGAAGAGCCATCCGAACCAAAGAGTCTCTGAGAGGAAATGCTTCATTGATTTCTTTGTTTTCGTGTTTGTCTTGATGCGGATTTCTCGAGTCTGACAGATTGATCGGCGGCGGATTTCAGCTCCTTTTTTGTCTCGGAATTTCCAAAATTGGGGGGTTTCCCATAACAAAAAAAAACAAAAATTCTTGGAGCAATAAGATCCACCGCATGAGTCTTGCCTTAGCATCCTTCTTAGCAAAGAGATACTTGATGGCAGAATGGTCAGTATACACTATGCTTTTGGACATAACAAGATATGAACGAAATTTCTCAAAGGCATACACTACAGCAAGTAATTCTTTTTCAGTAGTAGTGTAATGAGTTTGAGCCTCGTTCATAGTCTTGCTAGCATAGTGTATAGGTTGAAAATGCTTGTTTTTTCTTTGCCCGAGGACTGCCCCAATTGCGAAATCGCTAGCATCGCACATCAGTTCAAAAGGCAAGTCCCAGTCGGGAGCAATTAAGATCGGAGCCTCAGTCAATCTTCTTTTGAGTGTGTTAAAGGAATCGACACACTCTTCAGAAAAGACAAACGGAGTCTCTTTTTCAAGCAAATGAGTCATAGGACGGGCAATTTTCGAGAAGTCCTGAATAAATCGCCGGTAAAAACCGGCGTGCCCAAGGAAACTACGGACACCTTTGACTGAAGTCGGATGAGGGAGTTTAGCTATTACTTCGACTTTAGCTCTATCAACCTCAAGTCCCGACTTAGAAATTTTATGTCCGAGAACAATGCCTTCCTTTACCATGAAATGGCTCTTTTCCCAGTTTAAAGACAAATTGGTGTCTTCACACCGCTTCAACATCTTTTCTAAATGGGTTAGGCACGTAGAAAAAGAGTCTCCAAAGACCGAAAAGTCATCCATGAATACTTCCATCGTTTTTTCAATCATATCGTGGAAGATTGCCATCATACATCTTTGGAACGTGCCCGGAGCATTGCATAGCCCAAAAGGCATGCGACGATAAGCAAAAGTTCCGTATGGGCATGTGAAGGTTGTCTTTTCTTGATCTTTTGGGTCAATTGGGATCTGAAAGTAACCCGAGAAGCCATCGAGGAAACAGTAGTATTCGTTTCCTGCTAGTCTTTCGAGCATTTGGTCCATAAAAGGTAATGGGAAGTGATCTTTTCGGGTGGCTTCATTAAGTTTTCTGTAATCAATACATACTCGCCATCCCGTGACCAATCGAGTAGGAATCAGCTCATTCTCTTCATTTGTGATGACAGTCATACCTCCTTTTTTAGGTACACAGTGTACCGGGCTCACCCAAGGGCTGTCAGAGATGGGGTAAATCAATCCAGCGTCAAGGAGTTTTTCAACCTCCTTTTTGATAACATCGTGAATTTTTGTTTACCTCTTCTCTGCTTTGCACAGATGGTTCATAGGCCCTCGTCCATAGAATTTGTGGAGTACAAAATTCCGGGCTGACACCCTTATAATGTCGGAGAGTTTCCAGCGATGGCTCCTTGTGGGACTTAGAATCTTCAAGAAGAGCTGCCTTTTCCTCATCTTTTAAGTCTTTAGCAATTATGACAGGCAACTTGTCGTCGCCTTCCAAAAATGCGTACTCAAGATGAGGTGGTAGTTCCTTTAGTTCAACCTCGGGAGGTTCATTAATGGAAGGTTCAACGGTTTTAGCTTCACAGAGTTTGAGTTCTTTCCTACCTCCAGGCATATATTGTTCATGATTTGGGAGGGGGGGTGGTGGTTCACTGTTCAAAATTGCTTCTAGAATCAGGATGTCCCCCTCAGGATCCTGGTAAGTAGGGTCAACTTCAGATGAAGTTGGATCATCTTCTAGAGCAAGAAACGAATCTGCTTCTTCCATTAAGAGAAAATCACTGTCCCCGAAAGGAGTGAGAGTTGGAGAAGCAGTAGAAACAATAGGCTCAGAATATGGAGTGGGATTGCCACTCGCGACCACACTTGAAAATCCTAGGACCTCTTGAGAATACTCATCACAGGCCATATCGATGACGTCGATCTTGTTGACAGTCATATGGTTGTAATCAGCTGTGTATTTTGAAGTTTGGTCCAAGTTGAATGTGATGGCTTCTTTGCCAACACGAAGGGTAATCTCGCCTTCATAAACATCTATCAAAGCATGACTTGTTTTCAAGAAACATCGCCCGAGAATTAAGGGGACTCGGGGGTCTGGTTCAAAATCAACAACTACGAAGTCAGCTGGAAATTGAAATTTTCCCACATTTATAAAGACATCTTCAGCAATACCGATTGGTTCCTGTGATGAACGATGGCCAGCTCTAGCGTCATCTGCAAAAGTTGGGGTCAATTCAGAAAGAGATAGACTTTTCCATACAGAATAAGGCATGAGATTAATGCTCGCACCAAGATCGGCCAATGCGTTGCATGTAGTAATCCCCGTGAATTCACATGGAATCAGAAATCGGCCAGGGTCTCCAAGTTTCTTTGGTAACTTGTTGAGGATGACCGCTGAACAGTTTTCATTTAAAGGAGTCCTTGCCAATTCGCTCAATTTTTCCTTGTTTCCAATCAAAGTTTTTAAAGTTGAAGCAAATTTAGGCATGAGCATCAAGGCATCGGTGAAGCTAATCTCGAAACTTAAATCTCTAAAGATTTCATAAAATTTCTATTGATCGTTAGCTTTGTTCCTTAGCGCCTTTCATCATTTCTTCGTGATGGAAAATGGAATTGATGCTATTAGGAGCTGGATTAACAACGGGAGTAAGCATTGGGCTCAGGATTATGGATAACGAGTTTGAATTTGTACAACGAGGTTGGTCGTCTTCGTGCTTCCGAGTATAGCAGGAGTGACCCGTGTCCTTTGTCACCTCAATTTGTGTCCATGATTAAACGGCTTTCGTCCCTTGGATGGTAGCACCACTTCGGTAGTGATTCCTTTTAAATCTTCCCTTATGTTGGTAATAGTGTTACCAGGAAGAGTTCCAGAACCGAAGCTAGAAGCCTGTATTAGCAGTACAAATTTTGAAAGCATGTCAAATCAAATTGTGCCATTTGGGATTGCAGGTTTTGACCTTGGTTTTGCATGTTTCTCAAAACTGCATCATTGGCTGTGACATATCTTTCAAAATCTGTTTTTGACACACCGTGTGTCTGAGGAGCAGGTCCTTGATTAGCTACTGGTTGATGAACTACTGGTTGATGAACCGGAGGTCGATAAATCTGACCTTGGTTGAAATTGTTTCCTCTGTTTTGATTGAAGTTATTTCCTCGATTGAAATTGTTTTGACTATTTGCATGAGGATTCTGAACTGGAGGAAAACCAGGAGGTCGAATTTGATTTGAGACCATCGGAGGTCGATAACCAGAATTAGCTTGGTTGAAATTGGCCGCAGCGGCCTGGGACACATACTCTTGGATATTGTCATGGTACATGTTGCTATTAGTGGCTGGACAGTTTTGATAAGAATGACCTCCCCCACAAGTTACACAACTTTGTTCAACCGCTTTTACGGGGGCGGAAGCTGGGGTTTGGTTCTTTCTATCGAGAATTAATGCCCGAACCATGTCTTTGAGTTCAGCAACATCAGATGAAATAGCTGGGGGAAGAGCTTGTACTTCTTTTTAGCTACAACAGCTTGTTTCTGACTTCCGTACTTAGACTTGCTCTCGGATAATTTTTTAAACATTCTCTAGGCATTATGTCTAAGAAGTTACCACCGGCAGCTGAGTTCAATGAATCTTGATCATTTTGATTAAGGCATGTAGAATGTATCGAGTTGATGCAATTCTGAAAACCCATGATGAGGGCATCCCCTTAAAAGATCATTGAAACGATCCCAAGCCTCATAAAAACGTTCTCATCAAATTTTGCTGAAATCTCGTGATTTCATTTCGGAGATTTGTCGTTTTAGGGGCGAAACTTTGTTAATAAATTTCGAAACAAGATCATCCCATGTTTCAATCGACCGAGGGGGTTCTTTTTCTAGCCAAATCCGGGCTGCCCCTTCGAGAGAAAACGGGAAAAGCATAAGCTTAACCGACGTATTTGGTACGTTCGGAATCTTCATCGTAGAAGTGATCTTGTTGAAATAACGGATGTGAGCATGTGGGTCTTCTTTATCGTGTCCAAAAAATTGCTTGTTTTGAACAAGATTTAGAAGACCATGCTTGATCTCAAAGTTATTCGCGGTGATTTCAGGAATAACTATCGCATCCTCGTAACCCTCGGTGGGTGCTTCGAGCAATTGCGCCATAGTACGATTATCAGCCATCGCAACTATGGGAGGATTATCAGGTTTCTCAAGGTTAGATGATTCAACAGAAGTTTGTCGAACTTGTGGTTGTCGACGTCTACGGGCTTGAGAACGAGTGCGCATGCACAAAATAGGAGTACAAAAGGAAAATTTACACTAATCTTTTTTTTTTTTTTTTTGGTTTTTCAAAGATTGATTCACAATTTATTTTAACGGACAATGAGATAGGACAACTTAAACCAAATAATCAACTTACTTCACGGTAGCTCTCAAAAAGATAAACTCACAGGTGAGCGGAGGAGTAGGAATAGCGCGAAGCTTATTTCTCCTTTCGGGTCGTAGTTCTTAGGAACAACCCTCCTTATACCCACTTTATAGTTTATTTAACTTTTCGAGGTGAGCCGTACGTCGTAAGAGACACAAAAGGCAAGTTTTTAAATCTTTTGTTCGAATTGGGAACCAACAAGTTCACCGGAACTTATTATGATAATACCTCAGTTGAGAATATTATATTTTGGTATTTTACCAAGTTGTGAATTTTATTTCTTTTTTTATTATGGACAATGTTTTTATATTTTTGATTTTTTTTTTTTTTTTTTTTTTTTTTTTTTTTTAAATGATAATTATACTAAAAAGAAATGAAAAATATTTTTGTACTTTTTTATTTTTATAATAAAAGAAAATATTCACAGTTTCAAAAACAGATGGTCAAACGTAAAGACAAACGGTTGCACAGCCTCCCCGGCAACGGCGCCAAAAATTGATCCGCTCAGACTATACCTTAAAATACATATAATATAATAAAATATAAAATATATAGTAAGAATGGTCTATAAGCAGAGTCAATGATACCGAGAAGTAGTATAGAGTTTTCCCGGGTCGTAAATCCCCAACGAGGCTGGAATGGTAAATCGATACGATCGAAGATTTGAGTTTGAAGGAAGGAATGAGTTTGGGAAGTTGAATAAGTCAAATTAAACAATAACGGACTAAAACGTTTAAGAAAAACCTAAAAATTACGAAATTAAACTAGAAAACGAAACCCCGAATCCCGTACAAAAGGGGGAAAACCTAAAATCTTTAAAAATAACCCTACGGAAAATTTTTCACTTCTAAACTACTCTACGGGTCAAATAACGAAGAATGAAAAAGACTAGACCGAAAACGGAGTTCGTTTGACCCAAAAACGAGTCAAAACAAATTCCCGTACCCGGACCCGTTCTTTAAAAGATGAATAGTTATAAAAATGACCCTACGAAAAATTTTATATTTTTCCTACAAACTAGATGATAAAAGAAAATTTTCTAAAAAAGCAAAATATTTTTTGGAATTAATTTACGTTTTTGTATTTATTATGAATTAAATAAACTTTTAACTAAATTAAATTATAAAAAATATTAAACGGTTACTAAAAATTCTGAAAAATTTACAACAAATACTAGACACTCTAATGGTCCTACGAAAAATAAGAAACAAAAATAAGCTACCTAAATAAGCCCGAAAATAAGCTTAACAGCTTATAAGCTTATAAGCTAAAAACGTGCTTAAATATCAATGCCCTTGAGTCTTTAACGAAAAAGACCCAAGGGCGCAGTGGTAAGAGGTGTTATAAAAGGGGGTTTGTATCGAGAGGTCACGGGTTCGAGTCTTGCTCACCCGGACCTCTTGTCTTTCCCCCTTTTTTATTTTTTTCTAAAAGTCTAGGGTAGAAAGTGTACAAAATGAAACTAAAGGATAGGCGGGAAAAGTTTTGGGAATTTACACTACTATGAAAATGACTAACCTTGAACTTTGGAAAATGTACCAAACACACCTCGCGACATAGCTTATTTTTAGCTTATAAAAAAAAATGAGTTTTAGCAAAAACTTAAAACTAAAAAGTTATAAAAGAGCTTGTTCTCCACAACATTAACAAAGGCAACTTGGACTTTTGTGTTCTAAATAAGCTAGAAAATGAGCTTGTTTTGGGCAGAATACCAAATAAGCCTAAACAGCTTATTGGCTTTTTGCTTAAGCTAAAAGGCTCAAAATAAGCTGGAAAGTGATGAGACTAATCAAACTATGCTTTATCTACTTACTTTAACTAAATGTAGGTAAAAATAAGCTCTAAAATAAGCCAAACAGAAATAAGCTTAAATTGACAGTAAAAAAAAAGAAAATCTATCTACTTTGACCCTATGATAAGCTAACCTAAGAGGGGAGTTAAGCTAGAACATTCTAGGGCATTAAAGGGGGGGGCCTAGGGGCTTATTGAAACTGCAAAAAGATATGGTGTTAGTTAAGCTAATTTGCAAGAAATAAGGGGTTATTTTTGGTGCTCAGCCCCAGGGTATACTGCCAACAGAAATAAGGGGCTTTTTGGCTTAAGCCAAATAAGCTCAAAATGGCTTAATCTTTGAAACCAACCTCAAACAGATTTAGAGAGATGGGAAATGAGCTTATGCTCAAAAAATTTGCTTTTAAAAACAATAAATAGCTGCTGATTTTTAAGTTGGAAAGTGGGGGTTTTTTGAAGAAATTTCAAAGCCAAACTTTGACTATTTTGTCAAATGAAAAAGGGCAGAACAAAGGGAATTTTAAAAGAGATTTTTATGACCAAAATAAGCTCAAAAATGAGTTGCTTAAGCTGTCTCAACAGCTTAAGCTTTAAAGCTTAATTTTTTTTGTAAAACTTGACATAAACTCAAAGGTTAACTAGAATTTAAATTTTACACTAAGGGTTATAATTTTCTTGGTCTAATTGAGCACACACACTCAGCCAAAGGTGGCTGAGTGTTTGTGACCCATGACAATCCCAAAACGACCCATTTTACAGCTTAGCCAAACACCCTTTTAAGTAAACCAAAAATTCTTTTAAACTTGAATTAACTAAAAAAAAAACAATGTAAGTTAATCTTAGCTGTAGAAGGATTACAAAGAGGCAAGTAAACACAATTTTTAAGGATTAAGAATTGAGTTATAAGATGAATAAAATTTGAAAAACAAGAAACTCAAGATTAACTTCGAACTTGCATTAATTTGTTTAAAAATAGTAACATTACACTTAAAAAGCAAGCTGGAAACTTAAATTACAAGTTAATTGAAAATTAAATAAGAAAAGCTAATTAAAAACTAGTGTGTGGTTCGGCTTTGGTTTTCTTCAATTTATATAAGCCTTCTTTTCTTCTCTTTGTGTTTCTTGTGTGAGGTGAAGCCTCAGCAACAAATCCTAGCCCTCCATTATCCATTTTGTTACTTTAACAAGCCATTTCCACCATTGATGTTGCTCGGGCTTGGTGAGATTGCCAACATGGCATGTTTAAAGGTTAGTGGGTTGTGGGTTTAGGTTGGGACTGGGTAAACGAGTGTGTGGGTAAAAGGGTTAGGCTGGTCATGTGATGGTGGGGGGTTCAAGGGAGTTGGCGGGAAAGGGTTGGGGAAGAGAGCCGTTATTGGTTGGCAGGTTTTTAAAAGTTTCATTTGCCCAGAAAGAAACCCTCGAGTCTCACTCACTTGCCACTTTGTTCATTCTTTTCTTTTTTAGTTATAAACAAGTTTAAACAATGGCAAAAGTGACCCTTGTGTATTACACAAAAGGAATTAAAGAAAAAATGAACAAATGACAGAATTCTTCCCTTTGTTTTTATAAAGGAAATTATTTTTTTTGTAAAATTGCAAATTCATCCCACTCATGTTTTAAAACCACTTTTCTTTTATAAAAACAATTTTTCAGCATTGACAATTTAATCCTAGGGTTTATAAAAAACTGTTTTGGGCCAGGGTCTGGGCTTGGGTTATGTATTGGGCCCAACTGGGTGTGCTTGGGCCCAATAAGGGTTTGTGGGCTTGTATTGGGCCCAATTAAGTGTGTCTGGGCCCAATAAGGTTTAGGCTTATGTTATTCTGGCTTTTTAAAGGCCCATAAAGTTTGGGTGTGGTTTTGTGGGGTTTTTTGGGGGGATAAAAAAAAAAAAAAAAACAATGGCTGAATTGGAATATGTTCAAGGCTAGATCGGGCCTATCCAAAGTCTTCATGGATTCTCTGTCAATTGCTCACAAAAATGGGCTGTTGTCATTGATTGAGGGCATTTGGTCTTCACATCTATCAATAATTTATCTATTGGGGTTCCCCGGCCATATCAGATGGTTTGAGATTGCAACCAATAGTATTCTTCAAATTACGGCTCCGGTTATGACTGATAATTTTGTTGATTGACTTGACTTTGACTTTTCTGGTCTTACGCTTTGCTTTGGCTTTTCCTTCACAAACAGTTAGCTTTTCCATTCCGAGTCCAGTTTTGTCGTTTTGGCTTTGTTTTTCGTCCTTTTCTTGGTTATCCGTTCCTGCACAATACAAGTGTAAAACAAACATATCTTTGGGCATTTTTTGTCTGTTTTTTTTTGGTCATAGAAGTCTTTTTTAAATAATGGAAAAAGTATGGTGTATTTAAGCACAAACCAATATTGTGAGAAATCACAATATCCTTTTTAATTTCCAAAAATGCCAAAAAATGGCCAAAATGGCCCTTAAATGATCAAAATGTGCAAAAATATGCTTGTATTTGTGTATTTTGTTGTTTGTGATGTGTATGTACGGATAATGCAAAAATCACAAGAAAACGGTCAAAACCGGACAAACACGAACACGGGAACGGATAGAGTGCACAAGAGCCAGAAGTTTCTAGCAAAAGGTCATCAAAAGTCAACCCTTGGTCAGCAATGGTCAACCCACAAAATGCCAAAACCCTCAAAATAACCAAAAGAGCCTAAATGTTATACCAAATTCACAAATAATCCCTAAACCTTAACACCGTTATCTCCTTTTTATTAAAGAGATAACGGTCATTATCTCTTATATAAACCTAAAACCAATTATAACCGGCCCATTCCTTAAAACCATAGCCCAATCCTTTTTTCCCGGGCCCAAATCAAACCCACTCAGTCAAACAAAGTTATAAAAAGAAATGAAAAGGGCGCGGGAATCTGTTTTACTGTTCATCATCGTTCTCCTCTATTTACCCTGTCAAAAACAAAGGGTAAAATGCAATTGACGTGGCCAAAAGAAGATTCCAAGTACTAAGCGACAACTCAGCAAAGAAACGTCACCTCAAGAGCTTCTATTGGTCCATTTACACAAAGGGAATGACACGTTTTTAAGCAAACAAACACACCTCTGATGGAATTTTGTACTAAATCTAGTGTAATAAAAGAACAAAGGCTCCATAAAAGTTTGCCACACCGTCAATCCGTGTGCATCATTCTCATCCAACGGCTACAATTAGAGATCCAATGATTGGCAATAATGAAGGGTGATGATCAAGGATAAGAGGAGCGTGCTTTAGGACCTAGAAGCATCACTCAGCCCTTATAAATAGAGCTCATCTCCTCATACATATCATCTTCTTATCTTCTTTTTTTAGCTTTTAGTAATAGCTTAATATAGTTTGAGTTAATGTAATTTTCAATTAAATGTAATTTTAATTCTGTCTTTGTAATCTCTATTTCAAGTATTGTAATCAGCTATTAAATCAATGAAATCTTAGTTTACTTTATAAGATCTGTTTTTGCTTTTTATGTTCTTAAAATTCCAAAAGCTCTTATCTACTGTTTCATAAGCTCAAATCTATTCATAAGCTAGTTACTAACTCAGTTAAGCTCATAAAAGCTTAACTGAGCTTTATTCAAACAAATTCATCCCAAAAATTTACCTAAGCTTTAGATGAGGATGATAAGCCAATTCGGAAAGGGCTTATTGGACCCTACCAGCTTGTTCTAAACAAGCTAGAGCTTGTTGATTTAAGCTCATTTGAGCATACACCTCTGTTTAGCTGAGGTGGAGGTATCATCTACTTTTCCTTTGTTATTTTCTATTCTATCTTTTTATATTAACTTAGTTTAAATCTTCATTTTAGCTTAAACTGTTAGTTAGTAGCTTATTGTTGTTAAATTTATCTTAAACTTGTTTATTATCTTTGCTTAGTGCTTATTTAGTTTAAATGTTAGCCTAATTCTAATCTACATATGTTAGTTTTAGAACAGTTTAAAAAAAACCAAAAATAGTAGCATAATGAATTAGCTTATTGATTCTGCTTATTTGAATGTTGAAATCTTTTCATTAGGTCTTATTTTAGCGTAGACGCATCTGCATAAAGCAAGCATTTGTTGATTATAATCTATCTTAGGAGATAAATAATGGTGTTCCTATTAAACCTTAGCTCAGGGAGACTTTACCCACTTACTACTTAACGACTCTTTATATAATAGTAGTCCACAGTCTGAGTCCTTACCAATAGAATAAGAACGTACTTGTTGATCCCAGGCTCACCTGCTGGTCTAACTAAGCTCACTAAACTAAAGGCAAAGATAGGTCAATATTTGTGATCCTATGATTCTAGATATATAAATTGCAATATGGAAAGTTATCCCGGACTCTTAGCCTACGCCCAAACAACACCGAAGTTGCAGCACATCAAATATGTAGGACTAGACCTAGTTGAATGATAGGTCGCATACTTAAGCACGTAAACAAGTATAAATTGATATTAATAATCAACTATCAACGAAAAATTAAGCAATCGACATAAACAAACCAAACATTAGATCTTCATAAACATGGCTGATACCTAAAGGTATCAGCCGATAGTCATTGTAAAAATACACACTGTTTCATATACGAACGATTAAAGAAAAGAAACCTTAACCGAACGCGTATTTGGTTACGCGAAGATTACAAGAGTTTTCCTATGATCTTGAGGTTCTTTTCTAACTTTCTAGGCTCCTTTATTAATCTCTTGGTTGACTTGATGGTTTAGGTGTTGATCCCAATGAACAGATCTTGAACTCCTTAGCTTGATGTAAGGTTTAATATCCTTGGATAAATCTAAAGGCACTAAGACTGAAACTTTGAGTGTATGATATAAACTATGCAAAATCTAGTTTATTTCACTAAGAAGAATAATAGTAATGTATGTATGACAAACAGAATTACAACCAAAACAATAAGCTCCAATATATTAATACGAACACTCTTTGATAGTGTTAGGGTTTACAACCTTGAAGCTATGACAATGACTCATTTTTGTATATGTTAATTCTATGCCTTAGGCCCTCCTTTTATACACCAAGGAGTCTGACAAGGCTTACAATACTTTCCTAAGATATCATGATCTTTTCTAAAAGCAAACGTAATCTCTTAAACAAATACATTATACATATCTTCTTTACAAATAACTAATACTTATCTTCGTAAGTATTCTTGTTCTCCAAACAATCCTTATCTCTTTACTTGTCTTTATCCTTCTGACAGTAGTAACTCTTCTAGCAGTTGTAATCCAGCAGCATTAACTTTTGTACCAGCAGTACTAATAAACATAAGCAGTAGTAACTTTAGTACTAGCAGTACTAATATATACTAACAGTAGTAACTGTGTACTAGCAGTCTTAACTTTACTACTAGCAGCACTAACTACTTAGCATATATTTCAATAAGATCACTAACAGTACTAACATTGTACTGACAGTATTAACTTTCCACTAACAGTCTTAACTACTTAGAGTATTTGCTTAACAGCAGTAACATTCACCTGAGCAGTAGTAACTTCAAGAAGCCTTTTAATCCCAACAATCCTCCCCTAAACTTGATGTTCATCTTCTGAATCTTCAAGTTTCATTCAAAGTCTTTACCATCACCAGGAGGATGCTTCCAAACACTTCATTGACCATTTTGCTGCTTTACCATGAGCTTGAGTAGTTGATAAACCATCTCATTCCACTGATCTGCTTGAAGCTTCTTGTTCAGCATGTTTGTGATTGTTATTGGTGTAAGGGGATATCTCTTTTCAACCAACATAAAGACATGTAAATGTTTAAACCTTACAAAGTGCACTCCACAGGAATCATATAACTTCCAAACTGTCACCTTGTATCCTTGTAGAGATCTCCATACTTCACTTTCTACATCAGGTTCAAACATTACTCTCAAATCACCCCATAACACCCTTTCAAAATCTTCCTCTGGCCTGTTATCCCCATGCTTAGCTTTAACTAACTTCCACAAATTTACTAAGTCTTCTCTGTCAAATTCACTAAGCAGTTGGCTGAACACATGGTATAGCTTTGAACTTCCATCAGCTCTAAATATTTCATAATACCCTGGCTTACCTCTTGTGTGAATCTGAAAACCTACAACTGGTACTTTGGTAGCTAGAGGTATAGCATTGATTGCTATTTCTTCTTCTTTAGCAAGCTCAAAGCATTTCTTAAGCTCTTCTTCCTCTTTATCATCCTCCACTCTTTGCCTTTTGGAAGATTCTTGTTCTTGCTTATCCTTTGCTCTTTTCCTACCAATTGATTTCTTTCTGCTGTTGCCTTCAGCTTTCTTTTCACTACTTAACACCCAATCTTAGTAATAAACTTTGAGACCGAACTAGAAATAACACTTGAGAACCGAACTAGAAAAAAACCCTTCATGAACCGAACTATTTGCTTCCTGAACTAGTCATTTTCAGAAACAAAACTTACACGTTATAAATCATTTTTGTTTTTTTCGAGTTCGCGTGACGGTGCTCTACGGGACTTAAGACTCATACCATCGTGATAGTGACATCTTTTCGATCAACGTGGTATATTCGGATTTTACCGACGATAACCGTACCGGTTCAAAAGATCAAATCCATATTCGTGCATATTTTTTTCTATTTTGAAAACAAAGAAGAAAACGTACAGGAGGGAACTAAGTTTATATTATTAAACTTAATTTAAATTTTCAACCTTTGGTCCTGAACTCGTGAACTTTCAAAGTTAATCCTTTAGTTGCTCATTAACCCTCATTATTGAAACAATTTTACACCGTTTGTCCTTACTTGCTTCTAATCAGCCCGTTACTCATCCAAAGTGACTCGTCATTACACCGTTTGTCCCTATTTGAGTTTTGATCAACCACTAATCATTTCAAGCTCAAAATTTGTGCACCGTTCATTGTTTTAGCTCAACAAATCGTTCATGAAAGTTTAAGTTCTTCAACAACAACAACGATTTCAACAACAATAATCTTTTATTCAACGGTTTTTCTTGATTTAGGTACAAGTCCGTAAACAGTCGTTTCTTTTTACGGGTTTAAGTCATTGAATTGTAAATCCCGTGAATGTTAATTGATTTCAACTTACACAACAAACACGATTCCATAGACACTAAAAACGATCGAATAAGATTCACTAAAATGTCAAAATGGCTAAGATTCGATTACTCCAGGATGACAAATGATCAGAAGTTGTATTTGGTATCCCTTATTGAGATGATGTGGTGTTTCACGATACGTGTTAACTTATTCTCTTATCGAGAATCCTTTTTTTCTACCCCTTTTCTTTTAAACCCAATCTATCGATTGATACTTGCTTAATAACATTATACGCTATGATGAGGCTTGGATAATATCTAGTTTATTGCACTAATGTAAACATGTGAACATTGTGTGGCTCATGGTCTATAGCTATCAATTAAAGGAGTTACATTATAGTACTCAGTGTCACACGAAGATGTCGATGTGGATAATTTCAAGAGGTGTTGTACTTCTTATACTTTTCTGGTTGAGTATAGAGTGCTTATAGATTTAATCTTGCACCATTCGTCAATCAACAACAGTGCAAGAATAAGTAACAAATTTGGGGGAGTATACTTCATTTTCAAGTTTGGTATATCGGGTTTACTTTACCAAGTGATCACAATAATAGCCGACAGAATACGAGGTTGGTAAGTTAGCCAAAGAGTTTAAAGGTTGAAATGTAATCAGCAATTCTCACAATGGTACTTCACAGTCTAAGAAAAATCCTTCAAAGTTCTTCAATGTCTTTCATAACTTTTCAAGATTGTTGCTTATGACAAGAACTTCTCGAGTATATGGACGTACACGACAATGATGCTTCCGAGAGTTCGCAACCATCATGGGGGAAAATGTGTACATCCGGGACTTAGTTGACTTTGATGTTACCATGTCAACTTCCAGGGGGAAGTAGTGTATACTACTTTACTAAGTATGGTTTGTGAAGTATTTTACATATGTGAGAAGAATTGTTGCTGATTCTTACTTGTACCCCGAACGATTATTCACCAAGACCTAATGGATCCAAGTAGCAGTTGTATTTGATGTGGTTTTTTATTCTATAAAATTTACGCTATGCACGTAAAATGTCTAATATAAGTTTTTTTTGGCTAAACAAATGTTCGGAATCTGTCAAAGATAGGGGATGTTGGTTTGGGGGGATGCTGACTTCAGAATAAAACTTCTCAAAGGGTCTATGAGGAAAGATTTTCAAGGACATTACTGCTTGAAATTGGGGGGAAGGTAATCAACTCCTGCATATACAATTGTTCCTGTATAATTAAAGGACATTAAAGAACTAAGTGGATTACAGTATCAAGCCTATAAGACAAGCTGTCATTCTTCGTTAATCCTTCCAATTTATTACAAAAAACATAATACAATCCCCCCCCCCCCATCCCCACAACACCAACAAACTAATACAAACTTAATTGGGAAACATGTAAGTATTCCGTATGTCCTCATATTGGGGGAAGATGTTAGCCTTATAATATGAGGACTTATTCGGAATCTATCTATTAGTGATTAAAATAGCCATACATGCAGGGGACTTAGATTAGTCTATTGAGGATGTTAGTTGTGTTTTGGACTTAATTACCCCCTCTCATACTTCCATGGAAGGGTGAGATTATTTGTATCATTTCTCCAAGGTTGTGTGTGTTCTTTCTCTAGCTATAAACAATCTCTTTTTCCTTTTTCTCTTCATCTATAATATGGCTAAGTTTTTGTTTAATCCTCCCCGACCTCCAGATCTTCTTAGTTAGCTAGTGTTTCTTATTATAACAAGTACTGGCAGTACTAACTTTTACTCTAGCAGTACTAACTAGTTAGTACTGGTAGTTATAATTTTAGCAGTACAAACGTTTTGATTGGCAAGTACTTAAGTTTGAACAGCAGTTATAAAACTTTTGTTGGAAAAAAGGTATAATAGGGGAAAAAGGCCCTTTTTCCCAACAATCCTCCTCTAAACTTGTGATTTACCTCCAAATCATCAACTTTGTTGAATTAAACCTTTCTAAGCTGAGAGGATGCTTCCAAACACCTTACTTCCTTGGTCTGTTTGCTAGTATGAAGATTTTCCTTAAAAGCTCATTTGCCATCTCTTAATATTCATCCACTCTTAGCTTGTTACACAACATCAAAGTCATAAGTGCTTTTGTCAGTAGATAATCCTTCTCAACCAGCATAAAAATATTATGTCCTCTCTCTGTAGACACATGATGAACACCACATGTATCATATACTTCATGTCAATGGATAATGCGTATATCTTTGAATCTTCCATAGAGTATCATTTTCATCTAGTTCAAATAACCTCTTCAGTTCAACCCACAATTATTTTGCTTTATCATCTGTAAGTTCTGTTAAGTTGAATCTTTCATGAACTTGACTCCATAGTTTAACTAGATCATCCCTGTCAAAATTCTTAAGCATATCCTCAAAAACCTGATATACCTCTGTGTAATTTCCTACTCTGATGATTTTCCAAACCTTCCAGTCAATGATTGGGTACTTAGTTTGCAGAGCTTCAACATTAATTCTTTCTTCTGGAACTATAATCATCAATTGTTGTAGTTGTTCTTAAGACAGTTCATCTACTTTTGGTTCTTCATATGATTGTTCTTGAACTGACCTTGAAGCTTCTCTAATCTTTTGTCTTTTAGCAGGCTTTTCTAAACCTTCTTGACCTACTCTTTTTAGTCTCTTATCCTCCAACTCAGAATCCATAGGCACAAAAGATTGTACCCTCCTCATGGTAGTTTCAAAGATTTCTTTAACCTGCTCAAAGGAAAGTGACTTCAATTTCTTGATAGAGTAACCTCCTTCTTAGTTCTTTATGTAAGTTGACATGTAAGCCTTTTGTTGAGCAGGAGTCATTGGCTTATTTCTCTTAGCTTCAGCTCTTTGTTGAGCAAAGATTCTTATCTTTTGATCAACAAGTTCCACAAGCTTTCTTGGTAATTTTCTTCACTATACTTTTCACCTGCTTGTAACTGTTGAACCAAATCTTCATCTGCTGCAACTCTAGCCAATATATCATCCCAGTCAGCATCTGTAAAACCCTGAGCTGATTGATGCACTTGAGCCATTCTCTACCTTTTTGATTTATCTAGTTCTTCTTGTATTCTCACAGCTGCTTCATAATCAAGCCTCTCTTATTCTTGTTCTTCATTAAACTTTACTTCTTGTTCAGCATTAAATCTGGCTTGTTCTTCCTCATGCAACGTTGATGCTAATTAGTCATCAATACTTATTTGTATTTGAAACTCTCTTTTTGATTTTCTTTGGTGGCTCAGACTCTTGCATAACAGCTTTGCCTTTATCCTTTGTTGCTACTAGGGAAGGAATATTGATTTCAACCTCTTGAGCCATACCAGCAGTACTAACCAATCCACTGGCAGTACTAACACTAGCCATACCAGCAGTACTAACTAATCCATGCCGTCTTAACTATTTTTTCTTCTATTAATAAGGATTGAATGTTTTCAAACTCCCTTCTTTTTCTAGCTGCATTGCAAGAACTTGATGTCGGAAAACTTCCTAATCTACTCTTCTGGGTTGATCATCTACATGTGTAACTCATCAAACTCTACCCTGTCTGCAACATGTGGAGTAACCAATGAAATTCCAGCATCTAAATCCATATCTTCAATCAGACTCTTCCCCTGTTTGGAAGAATCCTCTATAACAACCCGTAATTTTTCTAGTATTTCATCAATGTAATATCTACTTACTATGTTAAGTACTACTTTTTCACGGTAATAAAATTTTCCTTTCATTCTATTCCATTACGTAACATAGTTTACATTTCCAAAGTAATCGAGCTCTCGCAACGACCTATGCAATCTCTATTTATATTTATGTCAAGAAAACATCATAACATGTCAAGTCAACAATCTAATATCTATTTTATCATATACGTTATTCATTTAACAAAGATTTCACGACAATAATACCAAATGAACATAAACCATTAACTTTTATGCCTAAACCCTAATTTTGGGTAATGTAAACATTCAAGATAAATGTATAAGTAATCAAAGCTCATGTACAAGTATTATAACATCTCATTTAAATATAAATTCCCTCCAAAATAATGTACAAGTCCTTTAAAGCATAATGTACAAATTATTAATGCACGATATTCAAAATAGCTGTTTCACCTCCGTTTTTCCTAAGAAATCTTATACAATCTATCAAGTACAAGTTACAACCAATCAATGCACTTCGTTTACAATCCATATCATGCTCATTTCATAAAATTATACGAATTCAAAGTAAGAAACCCTAATCCGAGATAATTTCTAAATCATGACCTGTTTCTTTATTTTACCCACTTTATACTTGAACCATTGATCAAATTATGTTATAAACTTATAATATAACCATTACATATCATTTCCATCTTTATTACATCCAACGTACACAAAAAATAAACTAATAAACCCTAAACCCTAAGTCAAACCCTAAATGAACCCGTAACCCATTATTTCCATTTTTACCCATTATCAACCTTAACCACTAATCAAATAATGTTGTAAACACTTAAGATACAACATCTACATTTCATATTCCATTCTTATAACACCATTATACACGAAAAATAAATTAAAAACCCTAACCCGTGCTCAAAATGACCCGCGCACCTTTTTCTTTGTTTTTGACCCATTTTAAAAACTAACTTTGCACCCCAAGTTATTTTGCTCTACCAGCTATTGTACCTTCACCAATGTTTGATTCTCGAGATTTTTCTTTCCTCCCGAGGAGATTTCACCACCTAAAGATGCTGAGACACCTGTTGAATCACCCATTCCAATATCTCCATCTTCATTTATAAGATCTTCATCACCGGTTAGGTCAACTACATCACCACCCGACTATCCCATTAATGAATCCCTAAATTTTATAAACTAGTTTCCCCGAAAACCAAATAAATTAGAGTGTAATCAGAGTAGCACAGCAGAAGCGTAGTGGGCACATAACCCTCAGGTCCCAAGATATCAAGGTTCGTCATCAAGAGTCTTCTGAACAAGATCCAAGAACTCAATGGAAAATACCATATTAGATCTGTATCGTTTTTAGTTTTCTAGAATCCAACCACTGGATGTAAGGTATAAATAATGACGCTTGTTAAATTTTGTAAATTACATAGACAAGTTGTTTATGATCTAATACAATGGTGATTCCATTATACCTCATTATTTCATATTACCAATTATATATGTCGAGATTATCTATTCTATATCCTGTAGTACGATGACTCATATCTCTATCCAGAGTACTATAATTCTCTTACCATCCGATTTTCTCAAATCTTTATACTTAGAAACACTAAGCCTCCTATTGGATCACTTATTTCATTATTCCCAAGGTCTTAATTTCCAAAATTTCCCGTTATATCAAAAATTGATCACAAGTCTTTTTATCATAATTTTCATACCTTAACATTTGATACGACTATATCATTTTATGGATTCTCATTCTGTGTTATCTTGTATATGTTGATAGATGCCTCTCACGAGAACATCAACATCTGCAGCACCAGCCATGACTCAGGATGCCATCCGGCAACTAGTTACTGATAGTGTTGATGCTGCTTTGGAAGCACAAACTGCTAACATGGCAAATACTGACAATACTAACAAGAACACAGGAACAAGCGGAACTCTAGTAGCAAGAAAAGGAACCAACGATCACAAATGAAATTTTAATGATAGAAGGAACACCATTACCAACAACGACAACAACTACCCCAATAATCGTAACCACAACAACCACCCCAATGATCACAACAACAATAACCACTCCAACAATCGCAACAACAACAACTACTAAGATAACCACAACAATCACAACTGTAACAACGATTACCACCAACAGCATAATAGAAGGCAAGACAAAAAGTACCATGGAAACCTTCCTTTGTATACAAGATGCACCCTACATCACATAGGAGTTTGCACTGTCAGGTGCCAGACTTGCAACAAGGTGGGTCATCGGACCAGGAACTACAGAAGCAAAGGACCAGCCACGGGAAGCAACCTGCGATCAGTATCTGTAACTTGTCATGCCTGTGGAAAGAAAGGGCATTACAAAAGTCAGTGCTCAAAAACAGACAACAGTACTTTCCACGTTTCTAAGAAAAGCTTATATGACGAATCCCTTGTCATTCCAATGAAAGAAATTTGGCTCGATGACAAACTCAACTTTGTGGAAGAACTAGTAGAGATTATGGATCGAAAAGTCAAGCAATAAAACAAAGATACATCCCTATAGTCAAAGTGAGATGGAACTCTGAATTTACATGGGAACGTAAAGATGAAATTCGTGCTAAATATCCACATCTATTTTCCAACATCACTCTAACTCTCAACTAAATCTCAGGATGAGATTTCTGTAAGGTTGGGGGACTATAACAACCCGTAATTTTTCTAGTATTTCATCAATGTAATATCTACTTACTATGTTAAGTACTACTTTTTCACGGTAATAAAATTTTCCTTTCATTCCATTCCATTACGTAACATAGTTTACATTTCTAAAGTAATCGAGCTCTCGCAACGACCTATGCAATCTCTATTTATATTTATGTCAAGCAAACATCATAACATGTCAAGTCAACAATCTAATATCTATTTTATCATATATGTTATTCATTTAACAAAGATTTCACGACAATAATACCAAATGAACATAAACCATTAACGTTTATGCCTAAATCCTAAATTTGGGTAATGTAAACATTCAAGATAAATGTATAAGTAATCAAAGCTCATGTACAAGTATTATAACATCTCATTTAAATATGAATTCCCTCCAAATTAATGTACAAGTCCTTTAAAGCATAATGTATAAGTCATTAATGTACGATACTCAAAATAGCTGTTTCACCTCCGTTTTTCCTAAGAAATCTTGTACAGTCTATCAAGTACAAGTTACAAGCAATCAATGCACTTCATTTACAATCTATATTCATTCTCATTTCATAAAATTATACGAATTCAAAGTAAGAAACCCTAATCTGAGCTAATTTCTAAATCATGACCCGTTTCTTTATTTTACCCACTTTAAACTCGAACCATTGATCAAATTATGTTATAAACTTATAATATAACCATTACATATCATTTCCATCTTTATTACATCCAACGTATATGAAAAATAAATTAGAAAACCCTAAACCCTAAGTCAAACCCTAAATGAACCCGTAACCTATTATTTCCATTTTTACCCATTATCAACCTTAACCACTAATCAAATAATGTTGTAAACACTTAAGATACAACATCTACAATTTATATTCCATTCTTATAACACCATTATACATGAAAAACAAATTAAAAACCCTAACCCGTGCTCAAAATGACCCGCACACCCTTTTCTTTGTTTTTGACCCATTTTAAAAACTAACTTTGCACCCAAGCACCTCAATGATCCTCCTACTTTAGCAACAAGCAGGACACAAGCACCTTAATTCATTACTTGGTCACAAAATGAGCTACATCACCTCCCTTGTGGCTCCTTTCTAGCCGTGAACACAAACATCACCCCAAGACCTCCCACCTTGCAATCCTAGCCTTCTAGCTTGTAAAACTCATCTCCTAGCTGTTCCTTGTCACCTCCTAGACCTTCTTAATCAGCCCCTCTAGGAATGAGACACCTTGCACACCAAGGGTTGTTCAACTATAAAAAGGGGACGCACCCTATTCTTTCAAAATCACACCTTCATTTCTTCTTTATATCTATCAATGGCTTCCAAGTTCTAATCAAGAAGTGTTATAAGAGTCCTAAGAGCAGAAGTGAAGAAAGGAATCCAAGCCTTGAAGCCCCGAAGCTCTAATTCTAGGCGTACGAGTGGAATTCGACGCATTTCTACCCATTTTTGAATCTTCAAGCTCAAACCCAGGTTCTTTAAGCTCATAATCTGTTCTATAACTCTTATAATGTTCATATGATCCTAAATATACTCTTGTTATGAGCTTTTAACTTAAAAATCAATCGTTCTTGACTTTTAACCCAAAACGAACTCACGAAACCCTAATTTCGTGTTTTTCTTAAATCTATAAGCTAAAATGGTAAACTGAAGTTATAAGCTATTCTAATAAGCTTAACTAATGATATTATAATCACTTTATTAAGTCTTGATAAGATTTGATGTAAAAACCTATGCGTTTCATTATTAAACACTAAAATGACCCGTTTTGATTTCTAGCTTAACAAATCGTTATTTTAAACTTTTGTTACGTTATACATTCATATTTGAGCTTATATTAATAAGCTATAACCTGCAAATTACCTTTCATATTGAAAAATATCATTATTATGGATTTTGGACTAAAAACGATACATTTTTCATGCATAGGGGTATATATTGTAACTTTTGAAAACTTATAAGTACAAGGACTATTTTTGCCATATTTCTAAAGTTATAACTATAGGGGTCTATTATGTCACTTTCCAAAGTACCAGGTTTACTTTGTACATCTTTTAAATTAGAAGGATCAAACTTGTAAAAATGAAAACTCCAAGGGTATATTTTGCCATTTTTCATTCTTAAGGGTCTAAAATGTAACATTTTAAAAAAGTGTAAAAATATGCTCAAAACCTTATAAGACATAACTTTAATTAACACTTGACGTGCTTATCATTTCCAGTTATTGAGCAAAACGCTTAAAACCGATTATGTTATAACTATTATATAATTCATCATCAATGTGCTTTTAAAAATCCTGTCCCGAATCTATATCATACCACAATACTAGGGAGCTTCATATTAAGGGGTTTCATCTTGGTATTACGTTCTGACTGAGTTGTTGGGTTTACGATTTAAAGTGCCCTAGCTCCTCAAACGTTTACTGAATGACCTCTGAATTATGATGGCCCGAACGGTGTTACGATATTTTTATAACTAAATCAACATCGATGTAAAAATTTATAAATAAAACCTTGAAATATATCCAACCCAACTAAAGCTTGATATATATATATATATATATATATATATATATATATATATATATATATATATATATATATATATATATATATATATATATATATATATATATATTACCCAGGTTGTGTGACGAAGCCGTTACTTTCATTTCAAATACTTTTGCCATCAATCAGATTTCCCCGATAAGGTGAAGTTCATAACCTCGCCTTTACTTATTTACATGTTTTATAAACCCGCGAGGGGGATACATGCTTGTTTACAAACTCTTTTACATACTCGTTTATCTTATAACAATGTGATTACTTTTCAAAGACTTAATGAGTTCATAACCTCACATTTCAATCTTTTGAATGCTTTATAAACCCGTGATACCTGCTATAAACCATGAATACAAGTGTTTTCTAACTGTATGCTTTCCTGATATATTATTGCTTGTTGTCTAAGTCCCTTTATGCCAAAAGACCCCACTATCATGGACCATTAATTACTCTTCGGAGTGAACGTAAATATTGTGGATAGATCTATCGGGATTGACGAATCCCGTTTGTGTTAGCCGGATAGGTAACCAAACGCACTATATTTGAATATTATAGGTATATGGCAATTACCTACACCAGGGGCCATTATCTTTATATATATCACATCAATTTGGGTATATATATACACAAGTCAGTTTGTGTGCCATGAGCTTAGACGTAATAATATTGTTTTTCATGATAATTGTATTCGTTGCAATTATTATCATCAAATTAACTTGTGTTCAACTATTACATTTCAAACCTATGAATTTCACTCAACCTTTGTGTTGACCCTTTTTATGCATGTTTATCCCAGGTAATTAAGCAACTTATGGCATGGAGTGGCATGGACTTGAAGATGGCTAAAACTTGTTATCATTCACATTTTATGTTTCTAGATTTTAGGACCTGCCTTTGTAAAACTTGGATTTTAAATGAATGATAACATATCTTTTAAAAACGTCTCTTTTGAGTCGTTTTCTATTATTGTGTCTGTAATTCATGAAGTAATACCCCAGATTAGCTTCCGCTGCTATATTTACCAAAATGGGGGTGTTACATCCTCCTCATCTTCTTCATCATCAGAAACTATAATTTTGGCTCTCCTTCTAGCTTGGCTTGTCTTGACAGTCTTTTCTAACTTCTTCACTTTCAGGATAAGCTTGGTGTAAGCATTACCATATACCTTTTAATTTTCCTTAAATCTTCCTCCAAGCTTGCTACTTTTGTTGACAATTAGGTACAAAGAATCATCAATTCATTTAGTGTCAAACTACCCTCATCACTTCCAAGTGAATGAACTATTGGGATAGGTGAATCATGGGGCATTAGAGCAGCATGGGTTGTTTGCATAGATGGTGATGAAGTTGGTGGTTGTGACGTGGATAGAGCACTAGTGGATGTGTGATGGGACTCAACTGGGATTGTTGATCCTTCACCCTGTACATTCTGACTTGAACAAGCATTGTTTGAAACAATGAAGTGTCCACCCCAGTATATCCCTTGGAAGCTCTTCTCATATTGCTAAACAGTTTATGAGTAAGGGTAGGAGAAATGTAAGTTCTTTTGTAGGGTAGAAGTAATCTCTTATGCTTGTTCAAAAAGATTTGTATAAATCTTAGATACATCAAAAACTTTGTCTTATTGTCCAAGTTTTTCACCATGGCCTCAAAAATCAATTTGGAAAAATTAAAGGTTCTGTTGGTGGCCAAGCAAATGATAGCAGTTGCTATATTGATACTAAAATGTTTCCAAGCAGTTTTCTTAGGACTTAAGCAGTGAAGGATGGTATGAATTAAAATTTTCCACTAAGGGGAAAAGTGTCCCTTTTGAAAAGTTAAGCTATCAAAGTTAGACACATACCCTATAAGAGCAAGTTGCTCAAAAATTTCAGCATTAGGTAAAGTGCTAATACGATCAGAATCTTCTAGCTGAAGATGTATTCTAATAGAGGCCTCATAAACAACCTTGACGTTCCCATCACTAGTAGCAGTTATTTCCATCTCTCCATTCTTAGGTGTGCTTGCAGAAGCAGTTTGCCAAAATTGTTCTATGAGAGAGACATAGATAGTTAGACTTTTAGTGAGGGCAAACTTAATGTGAGTTGTAGAGAGAAAATCAATTATTTGATGAAATCCTTCACTTCCTTCTGACTTTTGTAAGTAGGCAACCATGTTGTGCTTGTCGCAGAAATCCAAATTCGCCATTTGATGAAGAGAAGTTTGATTAGGGTTCTAGGATTTGTTATTTTATGAGAGTGTGTGAGCTTGGCAAAGTTAATTAAGATTATGTAGAGATGCTGCCATGCATCCTACGTATTACCTCAAAATGTTAAATGCGCAATGGTTTCTAGAAACCATAGCCAACGACGGGGATTGTCTAGCCCTGATGAACTATCTCACAAATTCACTCGGTTTACCCATCTAATAATTAACGGTTCATGATAGAAAGGGACTTAATGGCAAAGGGTACTTAGGCAATAATATGATCAGGAATAACATACAATTGAAAGCACTTGTGTCCAATGTAAAACAAGTAATGTGTTCAAAACTCTTAGTTTTTATATATAGGAATCAGTGATCTCAAATCATGTAGTAAGCAAAATAAGCTTTAGTTAAATTTCATGAGTCCCTCGATGTAAACAACATGTATTTAAAAGTCATGTAGTAAGCAAGGTAAAAACTTTTTGAAAGATAGCCATGTACGCTTAAGTAGTAGAATTCAATAGTTGGTCTTAGCTAATAAAACGAGGCATTGTATTCTCACCCAAAAATTAGCTCTTATCCGAATACAACCACACGTAGAATAGAACACGGGTGGGGCTATGACTCACCGAGCATAGAAGAATTGATCAAGACCACTCCAAACAATGATAGAAACGGACACAATGCTGAAATCAACCACGCGACTTATTAATAAATATAATTTGCCGAATGATATCGAGCTACTCCCATTCACAATATGCAAATTCATCGAACTATAACACCTGTACATTCCCCCATCTCAAGATCATGCGTAATAAGGAATGATACATAGGAATCTTAAGACAACACCACTTAATGTGTTCTATTAGTTTACACTTTCTTTGAAAATTTGTAACGTTTTAGCCTTAGATGATCGGAATACTTAAAGTAAACGCCTCAAATGGTCGAACACTAGTCGATCTCACTCATATTATTAAAGTTACCTTATAAAGCTGTTTAACTACCTGTTTCCCATAAACCATAGCCAATGTAATCCTTTTATGAAAGACACGCAAACGTCACTTGTTCTAAAACAGAGTATGCTGGACTTATCAAAAGTTTGGCTACAACAGACCCCTAAAAATATTTTATAAAAATCTGAAAAAAATTCAGTAGGTTACATATATTATGGACAACCTCCAGTTTAAATTTCGTCCAAAAATAATAAGTTTTTACCCGCCTGCACACAGCATCTTTACAATCGAATTTCTGGACATCAAACACAGTTTTAACACTTAATCTTGTACAAAGGGTTTGACTCACTTTTACATTCTGAAAATCGACGAGGCCTAGTTCGTTGGAAAGTAGACTCGAAGCAATTAATCATAGGGTCCTGCAAATCTAGAAAAGCTATTGTCATGGCCAAGTTACACTACTCGCAAGATGAACTAAAATTCTGCACAAAAACAACGTGCACAGAATTTTGCCGAAACAATTTCCCAACTTCAAATCACCATATCTTTTTTGTTTTTAAGAATTAAAAGCTCAAATTTTTACCACACATTCATTATAATGACCACCACTACTCTAATCACTTAAAACTCAAATTACAACAATACTCATCTTACCAAATCAGCCTAAATTTTCTCCCCCGCCCGCTTAACAGGAGGAGTTAGAAACCCCTCACCCAAATCTTCAATTTTCGCACCAATTTCGCATTCAACACAACAATACTAACCTATAATCACTACTAAACCATCAATTTTTTTACCAACAAACTCATAACATAATTTTTCTATGGATTCCCAAAGTATCAAAAACTAACATGCATGCTTACATATATGTAAAACCAATCAAAAAGGAAATAAAAAAGGCTTACAATGTAACAATTGAAGAAGAAAATGAACCAAACACTCACTTAAGGTTCGGCCTAGATACCACACCCATATTCTAGAAAAATAAACCACCACCCAAATCAAACAATCATTGATGTTTAAACAAACTCCCATACTTAACAAGACTAAATCCCTCACAAGACTTTTTTCCACAAAAACCCTCAATTCTCTCTATTTCACAATCAAAATTTTCCCCCCCTCAAAAACATTCAAACTCAAAATCAATGTTTAATTCTTTTTAGGATATGTTTAATTAAAGGTTAATTGAAGGGATTTGTAATTGCACGAGAATTTTTTTTGATGGAATGATGGTGGATCATGGTGGTTCGATCGACAGTACAGGAGAAGGGATGGAGGAAAAGATTTTAGTCGTTGGAGGTGTTTGTGTGTTTTTAGGAAGTGTTATTATGGGAGCCAAATACTTATATATTAGCCCAAGCCACCTCATGTCTCACATAGGACTTCCAAAATATGCTCACCCCCCTATAAAAAAAAATTTAATGGGATGTTTGTTTTAGAATCCCCTTAAGTAGAGTAAAAAGATATTAATGGGTGTTAGTGTCTTTAGTTTTTTATTTTCTTTTTTTGTAGTGCTAATAAAAACATAAAGGGTAGTGTTTGTTTTTATAGTTTTAGTAGGAACTAATTAAAAAGAAAAATGGGGTTTTTGGCTACACGTTATGTTTATAAATTATAATTTTTTTCTAAAACATTTATTTTCCACAAAAATATTTGATTTTTACAACTACCGTGTTATTTAAAATATTAAAAATTGTAAAAATACTATTTTGACGTGGTTTCGGCCCAACGCGGATAAAAGATAAAAAATAATAAAAATAAAATAAAATAAGCTCTCATGGCTAAATATGACATTCTTTGATTTCTCTATTGATAAAACGGATATAAAACTGAAAATAAGTTGATTCGCAGGCGAGTTTTAAACATTGACGAATTTCCTAAATAAAAAAATCGTCTAAAATGTAAAAAGCTTAAACTCTTCAAGATTTATAAAATAATTACGAGACTGGAAATAGTAGTGACCTTAAATATGGGGTTTTACAAGAAGTAATCTCTTATGCTTGTTCAAAAAGATTTGTATAAATCTTGGATACATAAAAAACATTGTCTTACTGTCCAAGTTTTTCGCCATGGCCTCAAAAATCAATTTGGAAAAATTAAAGGTTTTGTTGGTAGCCAAGCAAATGACAGCAGTTCCTATATTGCTTACTAAAACTGTCCCAAAACAAAAAAATTTTTCTAGAACTTAAGAGTGAAGGATGGTATAAAACAAAAAATTTTCCACTAAGGGGAAAAGTGGCCCTTTTTGAAAATGTTAAGCTGTCAGAGTTTAGACACATACCACCATAAGAGCAAGTTGCTCAAAATTTTTTAGCATTAGGTAAGTGCCTACAATACCATCACTATACTTTCTAGCTTCCGAGATATCTTTAGAGGACCTCAGGAAAACAACCTTGACTTGACTGATAAAAACTAAAAGATCCTTCTATGGATTTCTATTAACGAACAAGGAGAATTGTGTTTTCTGGATCTGTTTGTTTCCCTAAGCCGTGGGTTCTTTTTATAGAGGTGAAACCCTAATCGTCATCTACTAAAAACATGTGAGAATAATATGCATGACTCTTCCTAATTTAGCTCATGCATATCCTCATCTCTAACTAACTAAAATCTTATCCTGGAATAACTATTTGACTCTACCAGGACTAAGTACTCTACCAGTAGGAACTAGACTTAGCCTACCAGGACTAACTATGATAATAACCTTACCAGCAGGAACTACATACCTGCCAGTAGGAACTACTACTCTACCAGTAGGAACTACATACCTACTAGTAGAACCTAAGTATTACAATTATTCCTAACAAAAAGTTAGGGTTGACATTGATTTGTGATTTGATGATTAAAGATGAAATTGAGTTAGGGTTTACATTTATAGAGCGTTTGAATGAATGGAATCAAACAAAGAATCGAATGAAATCCTGAATCGAAGTATTTATAAAATTAACCTCAGCAGCATTAACTTGAACTGGCAGCACTAAATTATACCTAACAGCATTAACTTAAACTGACAGCACTATGTTATGCCTAACAGTAGTAAGTAACCCGGCATTAGTAACTCAACAGCATCAACGTAAGCTTAGCAGCATTAATGTATACCAACAATAGAAACTTTATGCTTAGCAGCATTAAGTTATATTATCAGTATTAACCTAAGGCTAACAGCATTAAGTTAGAGTTACCTGCATTAACTTCAATTTCATTCCAAAAAGGACTTATATCATCAATTAGTTCTTCTCACAAGCTCTCTTTCTGTTTTTATGCTCACAATATCTCTCAATTCTTTTTGCTCACAAAATCACTTTTTTCTATTTTTCAACTCACAACATCTCTCTTTTCTTTTTGCTCACCAAATCTGACAATTTTGTACAAAGTTCCATAAATTCCAATAGTTTCATATTGTCCTTCCTACTTCCAAGTGTGTAACCTATTAAGAGAGGTGCATCATTGGACTTTTTAAATGTAGTCTCAAACCTAGTTTGAGCATCTACACCCCCAATATTGTATCTTGGCACCTAGGACCACTACCTGAATCAGTTCCCTAAGGATTTGACTCATTATGTGTTGCCATGGATTGGGTCCTATTGTTGTTACCATTGTCCTGTTCTACATCTAAGCTAGAAGCAGTAGTAGCAGTCCTTTCTATTCTATCTTTCTACTCCTTATAGACAGTCTCATCTGCAACAAGATTTAATAGGTCCACTAGAATGAGATATCTTAGTGGTCCTTATGGCTTTCCTAGGTTTGTGGGTCTTTTTAGGTTGATATGATGATGGAACAATGATTGGTTTTTTTTATTGTAGAGTTGAGTAAATGTGGATGTGGGTTGGGGATCAGTGGGTTGTCCTGACCCTTCATCCATATCTACTTGATGTTTCAATCACTTTCATTCAATCTCAATTGACCTCCCCTCAAATAATGCTTCAGAGGTTAAGAATTTTCTCAGCAGTTGTAACTCTAATGATATCCCAGCAGTACTAACTTTGGCTCAGCAGTACTAACTTTTGCCTGGCAGTACTAATTTTTTGCCTAGCAGTATTAACCTTACAACTATCAGTTTTAACTTCAAACCTCATTAATCATGACTCCAACAAATTTTAGCTTCAAAGATTGAGTAATCCAATGCTAGCAATCAAAAAGTTAAACCTGCTAACATCAAATGCCTTTGTGAGAAGATCTGCAACATTATGGTCTGTGTGAATCTTGATCACTTGAATCAACTTCTTCTCATAAGAATCTCTGATGAAATGGTGCCTAATCTCTATGTGCTTGGTTTTAGAGTGAAACACTGGATTCTTCACAATACAAATGGTGCTTTCATTATCAATGTAAATCTTGGTGTTCATGAAGTTGAACCCATAATCAAGCATTTGATTTTGAATCCATAACACCTGTCCACAACAATTAGCAGCAGCAACATACTCTGCCTCAGTAGTAGAGTTGGCAACTATAGTCTGCTTCTTGCATTGCCATGAAATCAATCTCTTGCCAAGAAATTGACAACCTCCTGTTGTGGATTTCCTGTCAAGACTAGCACCAGCATAGTCACTATCTGAAAAAGCCTCCAAGTCAAATGGTGAATCTCTAGGATACCAAAGGCCCAATTTAGGTTGACCTTTCAAGTATCTAAAGATCCTCTTCACAGCTTGAAGATGTGACATTTTAGGAGTAACTTGGAACCTTGCACAAGCACAAACAGCAAACATTATGTCAGGCCTAGAAGCTGTTAAGTACATCAATGATCCAATCATTGATCTGTATAAATGAACATCTACAGCTTCAGCTTCTTCATCCTTAACCAATGCCTTATTAGTCTCTATTGGAGTGCTTGCTGTCTTCACAGTGGCAAAATCAAACTTCTTTAATATTTCAGCCACATATTTGTCTTGGCTAATGAAGATTCCATCCTCCTTCTGTTGTACTTGCAATCCTAAGAAGAAAGTGAGTTCCCCCATAGAACTCATCTAGAATCTCTTGTGCATCAAACCTTCAAACTCATCACATAAAGACTTCTTTGTGGACCCAAAGATGATATCATCAACATACACATGTACTAACAAGATATCACCTTTGTCCTTCTTGATGAACAAAGTCTTATCTATAGTGCCTCTTCTAAATCCATTTTCAATTAAGTAGATATAAAAAAAAGATTAGGTCTTATAACCAGGCTTCTAGGAACATTATGTAGACCATATTAAAGCTTTTTCTAGAATTTTCACTTTGTCAGGGAACTGTGGATCTTCAAAACTAGGAGGTTGACACACATAAACCTCCTCTTCAATAGTACCTGTTAGGACTTAAAAGACTTTAAGGATTCTTAGAGTTACTACTGCTCAGGTACATAATGGAAATTATGCTAAGTAGTTAGTACCGGTAGTATAAAGTTACCACTGCTAGTTACTACTGTTAGTATAATTTAGTACTATTAGTATAAAGATATTGCTATTATTAAGTGTGTTAAGACCTGGCTCAGAGTTTGAAGACTGAAATATAAGCTAAGAATTAGTGCTGACTATTAGTAAAGTTAAAGACTTCTAGTACATGTTACGACTGTAAGTATATATTATACTGCTAGTACCTAATGTTACTGCTTGCTTAAGTTATAGTAATGCTGTGAAAAAGTTTATGCTGCTAAATTACAACTGCTAGAAGACTTACTACTGTCAAGAGGATAAAGACGGTTTAATGAGATAAAGATTGTTTGGAGAACAAGAATGCTTGTGAAGATAAGTGTTGAGATATTTTTGTATAAGATATGTATAATGTATTTGTTTAAGAGATTACGTTTATGTTTAGAAAAGATTATGATATCTAAGGAATGTATTGTAAGCCGACTAGGACTCCTTAGTCTATAAAAAGAGGCTCTAGGGCATTAGTTGAGATATAAGTTTCGCATATAAGTTTATAAGTTTTCATAGTTGTCAAGTCGATTTAGAAAAGCTTCAAGGTTGTAAACCCTAATACTAGTAAAGAGTACTCGTATTATTGATCTAATAATATTGGAGCGTTTGGTTGTATCTTTGTTTATATGATTACTATTTTATTCATAATACTTCTAGGTATTAAGGTGTAGATTCCGCATACACTTTAGTATACATACAAAGTTTCTACAACAAGTTATTTTGGATTTATCCAAGGTAATTTAACCTTAGACAACCTAAGGAATCGATCAAGGATTGGGAACAACAAGTGGTATCAGAGCTTTGCTGTTATCCCACTAGTTTAATCCATTACACAACTATAATCTTTACCAATATGCTAGAAATAAGAAGAAATCTTAGAGAGAGAAAGTAGAGAGAGAAACAAAAGATTAGAGAGAATGGTGAGTTACAAAATGATAGAAAATGTAACCAACACCCTTCACCAAGTGTGGTGAAGGGATATTTATACCCATACCTTGCTAGGTGGCTTATAGGCTTGTAACTTGGGTCGGGCTTGGCATAATTTGGGCTTTGAGCTCGAAACACAGACAATATTAGATTACAAACCAAGCTCGTTGAACCCGACTAGCCTATTACAATACAAGACCTAGTTTGACTTTGTAAGACCGATAACATTCATGTTTGACTTAATATAATTAAGGCTAACAATCTCCCCCAATGTTGAGGTCTCTTTCTTCAAACTCCTCTGTACCACCGATGACATTGAAGATATGACGTTTGACGTTTATGCTTTGCCTTGTTATGGTCTTGTCTTGTTTGTAACGGCTTTGTTCATCCATGGCTTTTGATCTTGATATTTGAGCCTTATCATTTTGACATAGAATTTCTAAAGAACGATATCTGCATCATCTTCCTTGACATGAAATCATCTTGATTAGACTTTCTTGATCCAACTTGTGCTCTTTACCAACATGCTCATACTTGTTACATTCTTGTTTGACATATGATTATAGTCCTAACATTCTCCCCAAGAACATTGAACGAGGACTTATTGAAAGCTTGAGTAATGGAGCATGTGGTTTAATGAATCCGACTTTGTGGAATGAGGCTGCAAACACCGTCGTCATATCCTTGAAATCAAACAGTTTAGCAATAAAAATGAATTTGGCTTTGAGTCATTCCCATCATTAGTTTCGGTGCATAACCTCCGGTTTCCCATTTTATAGTATAAATACTATACCTGTGATCAGGTAGATTCAAAGAATCTCCTTGACAGGGTTTCCAGCTCAAAGCGTAGGATCTTCTAACACAGATGTATTTGATTCACCATGCTTGCTAGTTCTCATTACCGGAACGTCTCAAAGCAGACAACACGGTAAGAGTGAATCAGATAGTTACTATCTTTTTGATTAAGTCGTCAATTCATTTACTGGACCAAAATTGATATCCAGTTATCACAAGCTTGATTCATATAGAATCTTGCAAGTCACCTACCAAGAGCTTGTTTGATGTTGGCTCAAGCAGGATTTCCATCTTCACTGTGAATACTTGAGTATCACTCAGATGTTCTGGCAAGATCTCAAGGATAATGCGTAGGACTCTTTGTTACAGCTTGTGAACTTTATGGTGTTCAACAAGTGTATTTTGACATTGTGTCCTAATGAGATTTATAATTTGATCTCTTCTTGGCTCTAGACTCGATTTGTGCACTTTTGGTTTTAGTAATCGGAGGCTGGAGCAGACTGCCACCTATTCAATATCAACAATCTCGGAGTGAGATGTCAATAGATAACATGTGTATCTCCGTGACAAATGAGACAAGTTTCTTTTGAGAGAAACCCGAATGGCTGGGAAGGGTTGTGCATTGCATCACTGGGTCCATGATGTCGTCTTCAATATCAACAATCATCTGTGTGATTTTGATAGATTATGTATTGACCCGGTTTCTGCCTAAGGTGTAAGGAGGGCTTCTTTCTTTTCACCCTTTATCCATACATTTCTTTTTCATTCTTCAACCCCTTCAATGCTTACCAAGACGTCATTACTAACACCTTGTTGTGATTGTTCCAGTGTTAGCTCAACCTTAGTCGGCATTATGCACTTATTCTCATTCATCTCCAATCATACCTAAGGACTTCTATTTCTAACTATGTCATATCCTTGGATAGATCCCTCCGGTTCTGGTTGGATCATAAGTGTCACACCCCGCCAAGGCGGAAACGCGAGGCGTAACGAGAAAGGATATCATCACAACACAATGGCGTCTATATAAAGA
>BQNB010001066.1:2897-65397 GCA_026074375.1 Tanacetum coccineum
TATATGGTTTTCTCAGAATATTCCAAAGCGTGCTTTTATTTTGTGGATGATTGTACAGGAAAGGTTAACTACTTAAGATAAAATCAAGAGTTGGGGATCATATGATATGATGGTGTGTTGTCTTTGTCTTCATGATCAGGACTCTCATAAACACTTGTTCTTTCAATGTAAGTATTCTACTTCATTCTGGAACATAGTTAAACATAAAATAAGTTTAAGATGTATAGAAGTAGAATGAATGACATTGTTAACAATCTGGCTATGAAATATAATGGGAACCTTATTGACGATATTATTAAAAGGTTGGGGTTGGCTGCCAATGTTTATCTATTATGGCAGGAGAGGAATAACGGATTGTTTAGAGGAGAAAAAAGAGTATTGATGAGTTATATGAAGTTTCTGTTGAGACTATAAGAATGAGATTGTCAAGTTTAAAAGCTAAGCTGACTAAGGCTGTTACAAAATCTTAGCAGAATTGGAATATCAAAATGGGTAAAAAGATGGAATGCTAGTGATATTGTATAAAGGAGTGTTTAGAATTAACAGTTCTTTTGAATTTGGTAAGGTTGTATGGGTGTAGATGGCTTATAATTTGATAAGATAACTTCAATGCTTTGACAATTGGCTTCTCCTGTGGGTCTGCTGAGGCAATAATTAGAGTTTAGTTTTCCTAGTATAAAGTTGTTAGGTCAAAAGGAAGCTTCCTGCACTAAATAGATTGGTTCTCTTTATAGCCTAGTTGTCTCTATGGGCTATGCAGAAGATGTTTTTCGTGATGAGTTATGCACGTAATAAGTAAGGATTTTATACTTTATCTCATGTTTAAGCTCATTTCTTTAAGATGGCCTTGTATCTTGATCACTTTCAATCAATGCGGTTCGGTGGTTATTGGTCAAGTTAGACTGGCCCTAGGGGGTCTTTTTGACTACTCAACAGTGGTGCTGTTTGATTGTTTATGTTTCATAAGGTAGGTTTCTTTGATGAGGAGGGTAAATGAGCTTGGTTATGGTAGTGCAACTTGATAGGAATAAAGAGTCGTGAAAGATGAGACTTCTTGATCTTATCATTGCACTACTAGGAGGTTAGGATGGTTTCTCATTAAAGGTGTGTGTTCCCTGGCTGATAATGCTTAACCCTCTTTATCCTTGTTTTATATGTAGTGAGGATGTAGTTGCTATACTTAGTTTAGGGGTAAATGGTTAAGAAATGTAGTGATGAGGTGTTATTTTATACACTTTTTCGGGGTTATTTAACCCCCTAAATCATGCAAATATGCCTAGATTATGTGCTTAATCATTTGTTTTTTATGTTTTTAGCACTTGGATGACATTTGGAGGAAATACACGTAACTTGGGCTCATTTGGAGAAGAAACAGAGAAGACTAAGACTCTACACCAAATCCTTTGAAGAATTGTGCAAACAGAGCATGGAGACGGCGTCGCAGACTTCAAGCGAAGGCGTCAGGATTTTCAAAGTGATGGTGTCATGGATTTGGCGACGGCGTCAGGACGTAGCCGACTTAAAGTGGCTCTAGAATATTCTACGTGGTGATGACATAACGATTACAACACGCCGCCGTTAGGACGATTTCTCTATATATACAAAACCGATTTTAGGGTTTTTAGTAGTGTAACTTTTAGGAGACGAACCCTAACTTTTATATTCAAGTTTGGCAGCTTTCTAGGCAGTCTTTAAGGCCTCAAAACCCTATTGTAATAGTCTTTAATCCATGTTTTAATTAAGTAAAGTTCATTTATCCCTTAATCTTTCAATATGTCTATGTATTGTTTGATTGATTTGCGTTCTTTACCTTCTTATAACATGCTAGGCTAGATCTATTATTATTTACTTATGATTGCATGAAACTTAGATTGTAGATCCTTTTAATGTTGCTTCTTGTGATGGGTGTGCGTGTTAGGCTTTAGAAAACTAGCCATAAGATATTAAATTGGCATAAAACTAGCCATAAGATATTAAATTGGCATAGACGTCTAGGGAAACGTGAGTGTGTAGAAAGGATACCATCGGTAATAGTCTTCATACTACCTTACCTCTAATATGGTTGATCCCTCTTAAGTGTTTTAAATTCATGTAATGTACTCTTAGGGGCCTTGTAATAGTCTTCATACTAACTTACTTGTGCGTTGCCTTAACGGAATATTACATAGACGACGGGTTCTTGTAATTCGTTTATGACTTAGAAAATACTTACATAGATTCTGTTCGAGCCTTCCTAACCTATTCTCTAGTGAACGATAACAACCCTCGAGTCTTGCCTTACTACACTACAACGGTTAGGTGCTCTGCCTAGGGATTTGTAAAACTTCTTGTTGAAGTCTAACGCACCAGTACCACAACCCATATCATATACCCAAGTATTATTAGGAAAAGCATAGAGTTCTATAGTAAAGATACCTGAACTCCTGAAGTACTAGCAATGCTAGAATTCTTTCTCTTCTTCAACTCAGCTTGGTAAGATGGACAATTCCTCTTCCAATTCCTCTTTTGCCGGATTATCTCTCTTAGGCAGAGGTGGGATCTTTCCCTTGTCCTTACCCTTTGCCCCTTGTGGTTTTTTCTTGTCCTTCGAGATCTTACCCTCCTGTATTGCTAACATAGTGGGAGTCTCAGCCTTCTTTGGAATACCATTCTCATAGAGTTTCAGCATAGCATGCAATTCAACTATACTCTTCCATATGATATGCATATTATAGTTCTGAACAAACTGATCATAGTCCTTGTTGAGAGAATTCAAAATAAAACTCACAATCCTATCCGTACTCTTGGAGATTACTCCAAACCTAGCCACGAGGGCTACAGGAACACCATTGAGCTCCTTGAAGGGAACAATGTGGTACCTTTTTGATCCGACACCATTCGGTTGGTGCAAAACGGATGCTCATTCCATGGACTTTGGTATGAGGATCCAAACCAACACCTTAAACAATTTCTTTAACTAGTGGACTCGCTCAACCTTAACGGTGAATGCAGGGAAAGAACGCGCCTGCGTTTATTTCAATTTTCCCTTCGCGATCAAGCTAGAAATTGGCTTGAACGTCTTCTAGCAGGATCCATCTCCACATGGAAGGATCTTACTACTTGTTTCCTTGCTCAATTCTTTCCACCGGGAAGGACTGCAAAACTCCGTAATGACATCTTTATTTTCCAACAACATCAAGGTGAGTCTCTCTCTGAAGCATGGACTCATTTCATGGACTTACTCCAAAACGTCCCTCATCATAGCATCGATCTTTGGCTTCAAGTCCAAATCTTTTATGACCATGTCAATCCCGTCACAAGGCGAACCATCGATCAGTCGGCCGGTGGCAAGCTTCGTGATAGAAACGCCAAAGAATCATGGACACTATTAGAGGACCTCGCCCTCTATGACAATGAAAGTTGGAGCGACCCAAGGGACTTTGCTAAACCGATCAAGGCAAATCTCTTTGCCTCAAGATGTCCCGAGTACATCCGATCGTCATCTCATCGAGCTCGAAAATCAAGTCCAATGCTTGATGGAAGCTCATCTCGCTCCTAAACAACATGTTCAAGTGAACAAAATCTCTTCTTTATGCGAAATCTATAGTGGTCCCTACGACACTCAGTACTGCATGGAAAATCCTGAGAAAGCTTTTGTTGATTATGCGTCCTCGCGTACCAACAAAGTGGGAGGTAAGTGGTTCACTTTCAAACCCGCGCAAAACAATCTTGGTGACTCCTATAATCCATCATGGAAAAGTCACCCAAACCTTAGGTGGAGACAACCTCAAAATTCTCAAAACAATTTTTCAAACCCACATAATCGTTTTCAACCCAATGGTTCGATCCCAAACAGCTCCTTCAAGAACAATCCTCAAAATTTCAACAATCAATCGAATCTCAAATGATTAGTGTCTAACTTCATGGCATCTCAAGATGCTAGATTGTCTAAGTTTGAATCCAATTTCAAACAACAACAAAGTGAGATGACCAATAAAATTGACACAGTCTTGAAGGCCATTACTGATCGAATAATGGGAGCACTTCCTAGCGACATGGTTAAGAACCCGAAACTGAATGTTAGTTCTACCTATCCAGTTTTGTCTACTCATTCTTACCTAACAGAAGACCCTCAGAGCTTAACTCGAATCCAAAGTTCGATCAACGTTATCACAAGATATCCCAAGTGGTCGGGCAAGTTCCAAAACAACAAGCCATAAGAATAAGAGCAGACAGAAAAAGACAATCTCAGAAAACATCAATACCCAACCCGTCCCGATCAATCACTTGATCCATCAGTTTCATTCTTCACTGAAAAAGTCCATAAAACTCAATTTGTTTTTTTTTTTTTTTTTTTTTTTCTTTGAGTCGTCCGGCTTGTGTCCCAAAATCCATCGACATAAAATTTGTTGAACAAAGGGGGTAGACGGAGACATCATGTTTATTGAAATAATTAGGAAGTATGATGATTCTCACGAAGAAGGACCTAAAGATGAGGGGAATGCGATAATTAAAGGGTTAGAAGTAGGATCTGTTGATCCCAGTTGTAGGATACTCCTTATTGGATCCCACTTCAATAGATCTTGAATTCCTTTGCTTGTGTAAGGTATAGTTATGCAGGATAAATCCTTCATAACTATGATAGAAACTTTATATAATATATCAAAGATTATGCGGAATCTAATCTTTGATCAATAAGAAGAATATGTAATAAAACAATAATACTGATGAACACACAGATTAACAAACAAATCTTCAATAAGTTAATACGAATACTCTAACTAGTATTAGGATTACAAAACCTTGAAGCTAAATGATATCAAAACAAAAGATATCAAACTCTATACCCTAGGTCCTCCTTTTATACACCAAGGAGTCCTAGTTGATTTACAATATATTCTTAAAACTTAGAATATTCTCTAAGATCTATTCTATAAACAAATCATACTTATCTCGTAAGTAATCTTGATCTCCAATTAATCTTTATCTTACAACAGTTGTAATCTCTCAGCAGTTGTAACTCTGTCAGCAGTTGTAACTTTGTACCAGCAACATTAACTCTGAACCAACAGTAGTAACTTATACACCAGCAGCATTAAATATGTACAAGCAGTAGTAACTACTTAGAATACTTTCTTCAATCTTCATCAGCAGTACTAACTTTACTCTAGCAGTACTAACTTTACTCTAGCAGTACTAAGTTACACTAATAGTAGTAACTTAGGCAAGTTGTAACATTATTCTAGCAAGTTGTAAACTTACAATAGCAGTTATAACTACTTAGCATATTTTTCATTAAGATTACTAACAGCACTAAGTTTGCTTAAGAGCTGTTACTCTAACCTTAATAGCGCGTATTATAACTAGCAGTCTTAACCACTTTAGAATAATCTTCATTGAAATTTTTTGCAGACTAACAACATCACTAATTTTTACTTAGCAGCAGTAACACAAACCTTAGCAACAGTAACTTCAAGATCATTATGAAGTCTTTTAATCCCAACAATCCTCCCCTAAACTTGATATTCTTCTTCAAAATCTCAAGTTTCTTCATTTAAAGCTTCATTAATCACCAGGAGGATGCTTCCAAACACTTCATTGATTCTTGAGTTGTTTTGTGATGAGCTTAAGAAGCTGATAACACATTTCATTCCAATGATCAGCTTGAAGCTTCTTATTCAGCATATCTGTGATTATAGTAGTTGTAAGGGGATATCTTTTCTCAACCAACATGTAGATCATTCCAGATTGCAATGTCAAATAGTGTACTCCACAAGCATCAAATAGTTTCCAGCTCACTACTTTGTACACGTATTGCATCTTCCATACTTCATCTTCTACATGTGGTTCAAACATAGTCTTTAAATCACCCCATAATGACCTTTCATACCCTTCCTCTGGCCTTGTTGATCCATGCTTAGCTTTAACCAATTTCCACAAAGTTTCAAAATCTTCCCTGTCAAAGCTTTTAAGCATCTGAATGAAGGCTGAATATTTCTTTGAACTTCCATCAGCTCTTATGATTTGAAAATAGCTGATCTTTCCTTCTTTAAGGATCTTATAATCAACAATAGTTGGAGGCTTAGTGGCCAAAGGAATAGCATCAATTGCTACTTCCTCTTCATCAGGAACAATTTTCATAAGCTCTTGCATCTTAGCTGCTTCTTGATCATCATCCATCTTCTGCTTCTTTGCAACTTCTTGTTCTAGCTCATCGTCTGTTCTTTTAATACTGCTTTCTTGCACTATCTTAGCTTCTGCTGTCTTTAGACTCTTTTCTACCAACTCTGCTCTGAAGTCAACAAAGGTGTTCACCCTTTCCATTGCCTTTTCAAATAACTCTTGAATATCTGCAAAGGGTTTGTTCTTCAAATCTTTGAGTTTCCATCCTTCTATATTTTTCAAATAAGTGTACATGAAACTCCTTTGTTGAGCTTTTATTGGTGGTCTATTCCTCTTCTCTTCTGCTCTCTTAGCTGTAAAATATTTTCTTCTTTTCTCTAAGTGTAGCTTTCTCTTCAACTGTTAACTCTTCTTGCTCTTGAGCTTGTAATCTTTTAGCCAATTCATAATCAGTTTCAGCTCTAGCCTGAATGTCATTCCATTCTTTAGTTAAGGCTATATTGGCTTCATCCTTCTCTCTTGCTATTCCCTCCTCTTCATCAAATTCAGCTTGTAATCTTATAGCTTCTTATTCATCAAAGCTGATTTGATCTTTCTTCTTCATCTTCAAAGGTTCTTCCATCATAATTCCTTTACCCTTGTCCTGAACCTTGATCTTTAATGGTTGTGGAGAAGAAACAATTGGTGTTGTTGTTGTTGTAGATTCACTTGGCTCCTTAAAGACAATCCCTTCTGCCTTAGGCTTTGAAGTCTTTATTTCCACAAGTGCTTGAGCTAAAGTAACCTCAAGTTCAGTAGTTGTTGTAGTATCACCAACAGTTGTAGCAGCAACATCTACATTTTCAGCAATCACCTCATCACCCTCTAAGTCTTGTACTCTAAACATATTCTCTCTCCCAATCTAAGTCTCAACACCAAAAAATGAGTACTATCAATGGTACTGTAACTCGCTTCCCCCTCCCATCTTCCATCCCCTAATAGCATCAGATCCCTTTCCCCATGTTAAAGATGCATTCCTCATTCACCCACAAAACCTTCATCATTAAGAGGATTCAATCTAGCAACTTAGATCAACCTTGTCTAATCCTTTTAAGCCCATGCCCCCGTTATTGAATATCACGTTTATCTTCTAAGTCTTTAACCCTCTTCTTCAAATTGTAAATCTCCTGAGCTTGAGTGGTCTTTATAGTCTCTAAATCAAGAATCCTTTGTTGTAAGTTGGTACACAGTTCCATCAATTCCTGAAATTTAAATCTATCCTCACCACTAAGCAGTGGATCATTGGAATGTTGAGATACATTCTCCTTATTTAAAGCCTCATCTGCTACATTGGTTATAGGACCACCAGGCTGAGGTACCTTAGTGTCCTGTCTTTTTGGCTTTATTGATTTTTGTTTTCTTTGAGGTTGAGATGTTGATGGTGGAGTAATGATGGGTGTGTTGTGACAACTGTGCTTTGAGCAGGTTAGTCAAACCATTAGTATTGACTTGAACATCATTATGTACTATGATAAGTATGTGTTTATGTGATCTTATATGAGTTTGGCTACCAATCTATGGAGCGTGATCGTCTCATTGTGATTGAGTTTATGGTTGTTTTGGGTATTTCATTTTGTTCACATTTTAGTGACAATGAAAATGGTGGTATAATTTTATGTGTGTATGTATTATTTTGTGTAAGTATTATGTATGTACGTATTTAAGTATTAATGATTTGTAGGAGTAAGATTTAGGTCTAGTAATTTAGTTAGTTAGAACTTAGTTTTATTAAGTTAGTAAAATAAAATTAGAAATGAAATTTATTTTATAGTCATTTAAAAAAACTAGTTTTATTTTAAAAGTGTTTATAAATAAATAAAGGTTTTTATAAAAATATCAAAATTAGAGGGTAATTATGTAAATAATAATAATTAAAAAAAATATAGAGAGGGATGTTTGTTCGGCCAGTTTTGGGAAAAGAAGGAAAAAGGAAACCTAATTTTATTCCAAGTATAACTCTAATTAGGTAATTATCTAGATTTTTTTCCCAATTTTATAAATACAAAACCCCTACCCCTCGCTTTTGTTTTGATCAGCCGAACAACAAGAAGAAGAAAAAAAAGTTTTTTTTTATCAAGAACCGAGTTGGTGATTTGTGAATCAAGATCAAGGTTTTAGGTATGTTATTAAACCCTAATTGTTTTAATCCTCTTTAATTATTCATGTAACAATTTTAATGATGGATTAGGGTTTATGTAAGATCTGTAAAATAAGGGTTTTGATCTTTAAAAATCGTTTTTGGGGTGATTAGTAGTGTTAAGTATGTGTAATTAGGGTTTTAGGGTTGTAAATTCGGAATTAAAAAGCTGACAGTTTTGAAAGGACATCTTATAAAACTCTTAACTTGTTCATAAAAATAGAAATTATCGATTTTCTAGAGCCTAAAATTAAATTCAGAGAGTCTACTTTCCAACAAAATTGGCCTCATAATTGTTCAGTAAGTAAAAGTTGGTCAAACGTATTTTACAAGATACGTTGTCCAATCATAGTTTTCGGGTCAGAATCTGTGTTGTGACTTTAGAGTCAAAAACCATATCAAAACGTCTTTTTAGTTGATGCCCTTTATACTGTAGTAAGTCCATGATGTCTATGATTTTTTAGAATTTTTGTAGATTTTTTTGAAGTGTTTAAAAGGGTCTGATCATGTCAAACTTTTTAAAGGTCAGATCTGATCTGTTTTTGTTGTTGGAATTTTAGATCATAGTAAAAAAATTTAACAATTCATGGAAAAATTAGGGTAACTTCCTAACATGATGTAATTTCATAGTCCAGAAGATGGTAATTTATAAAAATTATTTGGTATTTATAAAAATTCGTTTAGTGACAATGAAATTAGGGCAGAATTCAAAAAATTGGAAGTTAAGGATTAAGGTGGTTATGGTTATGCATGGTGTCGGGGTGACCGATGATGGTTAAACAAACCCTTAGACATCCATCATATGTGTGTTACATGGACTAGAGCTTTTAGCTTGGTCACGTGTAACCGTGTTTATTTATTTGTATAGTTGCGTGATAGGAATTGGAAGCTGCGTTTTGAGCATTCAGGTGAGTTTCATAGTCCTATTTTTTTACTTTGTTTTCTTGGGATAGAAATGATGTAAAGGTCTTAAAATGTTTTAATTGTTGTTATTATGTGGTTTAATTGACGCATGGACTTTTATGTAGCTATTGTATGCTTATGTGTTGCATGTCGTATGATATTGTATTGGCTACGCCTACTTTGTGGGTATGATATTGTATTGGCTACGCCTACTTTGTGGGTATGATATTGTATTGGCTACGCCTACTTTGTGGGTATGATATTGTATTGGCTACTCCTACTTTGTGGGTATGATATTATGTGGCTACGGTACCATGAGTCTTTAGATCGGGGGTAACGTTCCTACCCATGACTGTGAGACATGCTTCGGGACTATATCACCGTACATGATATTTGCATAAACCATTGAGCATTATACGAGGCTTTCATTTATAAATGATTGAATAACCTCCTAATATCAACTTTGAATCATAGAAGTTGTAAGTGGCCTGAAACTTAAGGCTTAAAACTTTAGTTTCAGGTTGCTAACAATTTTAAGCGACTATTTTTAAGTTGATATTCAACCGTTACTAGGCCAGCTTACTACATTGGACATGTTACACGCATGTTAGAAACGGCTCACAATACATATCATGTTACAGTATCAGATCTATAGTAGCATAGAATCTTCATAGCTATGCAAGCGAAAGAAATCCATAGGGTAACTTGAAGCCAGAATATTTAGAAATGGTAACATTTTATAATCAAATATATTAATATAGTGATGTTAATGTGTATGAACACCAGTATTTATTATTGCAGAAAGGTTTTGTTGAGGCTAAATTAGACGAGGGCCTCTTAGAAATCTTTGGATTCAAACAAGGATGGCATGCATCATTGGTTATGGTAGATTTATGTTCAGCAAAACATATTGCTCAGGTAATACAAACTCTCACTAGCTTCTCTGCGCGGCTCGCGCGGACGCGCTCTCTAAACTTAATAAGTTCTGTTAACTCACCAAGGTCAACATTTTTGTATATAGAGGCGTGTTACATCATTCTTTAAATTTTTATTTATCTCTGTAACATTTAGGTATTTAATTGTTCAATGAATGAAGTCTTGAATGAATTTTGCTTAAGAAAGAAATGCGAAAGATGTGAAGTAGGAATATCATATAGATTGAACAATATATGATCGAGTAACTTATCTAAGGACGCGTTACATGATGATTTTTGAAGGTAGTCCCAAACAATGAGTTTGGCAGATCACCCGAATGTCATAAGGGCATTTTGTTCATTTTGTTCATTTGTTCCCGGCAGCGGCGCCAAAAAATGATGTAAGTTTTTACACTTATTATATATTATATTATAAAAATATAAAATAATAGTCTAAAATCAACAAGATCAATAAAAACGAGAGTAGTATAGAATGTTCCCAGGTCGTAATCCCACACGAGGCTGGAAGGAAAATCGATACCAGTCGAAGATTTGAGTTTGAAGAAGAGAATTGGTTTTGAGAGTGTGGAAAGTCAAAAAAACATTTGGATAATAACAAACAAAAACGTTAAGAACAAACCTAAGAATATGAAATTAAGCTAAAAACGAAAGCACGAATCCCGACAAAGGGGGAAAACCAAAATCTTTAAAAAGTACCTACGAAGGAAATTTTTGCTTCTAAAATACTCTACGGAGATATAAATAATACGAAGATGAAAAAGACTAGACGAAAACGGAGGTCGTTTGACACACATCTCTCTCTCACGTGCGATGCAAAAGACAAAAAACGTACACGGACCCGTTCTTTAAAAGCAAAAAGTTACAAAATGACCCTACGAAAAGTTTCAAAATTTTCCTACAAACTATACGACAAAATAAAATTTTCTAAAAAAAGAAAAATATTTTTTCGATAATTTTTGTATTTTTTATGAATTATTTAAACTTTTAACGAAATTAAATTATAAAAAAATATTAAATGATACGAAAAATTCTGAAAAATTTTACTTAAAAAATTCTTTACCTTATGTCAATCTACGAAAAATAGAACAAACAATATTGGCTTAAAAATAAGCACGAAATAAGCTTATTACAGCTTATAAGCTTATAAGCCTAATATGACTATAAATAACAAAGCCCTTGAGTCTTTAACGAAAAAGACCCAAGGGCGCAGTGGTAAGGTGTGTGTTATAAAGGGGACTGTATCGAGAGGTCCCGGGTTCGAGTCTTGCTCACCCGGACCTCTTGTCTTTCCTCTTTTTTTTTCGAAAACTTCAAAAAGCAAAGTTGTTAAGCTCGTGTGGCTTAACAACTTTGTCTTCTACAAGTTTTTATGAAAAGCACTCAATAAGCTGAAAAATCAGCTTAAACTCGACAGAATAGCTTAAAAGGCTTAAAGGTAAATTAAGCTAAGTCATTTGGCACATGGGGACAATTAAGCTAAGCTAGGACTAAAATAAGCTAAAGAGGGTCTAAAACTAACCTAGATAAGCTAAAAGGGTTAAAGGCTAAAACTAAAATAAGCTGTTAAAGGTCTTAATGAGTACATAACTAACAAAGCTTAAAAAAGGTCTAAATCTCGCACGCCTTAACTTGTTGGCACTCAAATAAGCTAGGTAAAAGAGAAATAAGCAAAAATCTTAACACTCTATCCTAAATAAGCTATAGGAGCACAAATGAGCTTATGACATAAGCTGAATAAGACTAAAAGAACAATAAGCAATCCTTACACCTAAGCTATGCAAAACAGTCAAAAGGGGGACTTCTAGCTTAAAAATAAGCTATCTAAAAAAACTTGCTAAGGGCTGAAATTGAACAAGCTTGTCCAAGAGCTTATAGGCTCTCAAAATAAGCCAAGAACAAGGGCTTAAGCACACTTAAAAACAAAGAAAAGAAGGCTTAAAATCTCCCCTTTTGCACCAGGGGAGATTAAGTCATACTACAAGGGGCTTATTTGACAGCTTTTTAAAAGCTGTCAAATAAGCTCAAATTAAGAAAATAAGCTTAAACAGATGGAGTATTCTAGCAAATGGACTTGTGCACCAATTTTGACTCTCTAAAACTCATTTAAACAAGCTGAATTTGTTGAATGAAAAAGGCTTTTGCTTTTTTTTTAAATGCTATAACAAAGACTTGGGTGGTTTTTTGACTTCAAAAGTCAAAGCACCAAGGTTTGTTGTAGCTTGAAATGAACACACAAAGAGCACACTTTTTGAACCTTAACTCAAAATCCAAGTGCTTATGAATATAAGCACTTGTGCCCTTTTTTAAAATCCCACAGCTAAAAAAAATGATTTATAAAACTTTTGAAAATCAATTTTAAAACTTGAAAACTTATGAAAACAGCTTAACACAAGCTTAATACTTAAGCTTAAACTCCTTTGAACCCCCAACCCATAGCAGAACCCAAATTGACCCGTTTTGGCCTTGTGCCAAACACCCTTTAAGTCTAACTGTCAAAACTAAAATACACTTAAAATCTATTTTAACACTAATTCTGACAAAACCTTATATCTACTCTACTTTATTCTAACCTATTTAAGCTATTATGAACACTAAAAGTCCTAGACTCGATTTATGATATACTCGTATGCTACATTTGTCAGCATCGCCTTTTTACTTAATGACAGAATTTAACCAACATTCTGATCTAATTTTAGCCAACTTAAGATTAGCAAGATGTCATGTAGTAACGTATTACATCAACATTAATGATGTGTTGTTCTTGTTACTGTCGCTTAGACGAAGATGTCGTTAATTGATATGAGATCAATAGCCAAGCTCACAGATATATGACTACACGAAGAATAGATTCAGTAAGTAGCGCTATATGATAATGTGATCACTATCGCAGTATAATAACATCATTGTACATCAAAGAGCTCTATCACGCACTGACGTCAACTCGAGACGCTATACTAGTGCATCTGTGGTAAGTGCTCCTCTCATGATATTTGGAATTTAAAACTGAATTTTAGAAAGTCTTCTAGACCTAGCCACTCTATCTGAATGAGTGGCTAAAAAATTGTAAACCTAATGGCTACCTTAGCTTAAACAGAGCTTTCTTTAAGCTCAATAAGCTGATTTTGCTTATTACTCCATAGCTTCCAAACTTGAATTTAAATGTAAACAATTGAACTCTATATACTAAAACGGTATTTAAAAGATTTTTATATCATTTGGAAACTGAGAGCTTAAGAAAGGCAGTCAATAAGCTACACAGAGCTTATTACAAGCTTATGACCCAAATTCAGTTTATTACCATGAAAGTTTGAAACACAAAACTCAACTAACTTACTGGATTACTTTTATAAGAGAAGTACTAGATTAAAAACAGGTTAGTCCCAGTAAACATCTGAATTTAAAGTTTAAAAGCTTATTGAATTCATTGAAACATTACACGAAGGCTAAGGAAAAATTACAAAGTAAAATGTAAGAAAAATTTACTAACTAGCTAACTACTCTTTTCTTCTTCTTTTATTAGTGAGTCTTCAAACCTTGTGCTTGTTGTAGTGAGTGCAAGACAGGAAATTATCCTGCCTTTATCATTGTCTTGGAGCATGATAGTCGTAGGTATGGATTGCCAACATGGCATAAAGGGGTTTAGTGGAGGTGAGGGTGAGGTTTAATCCATTGAGTAAGAATGTGAGATTGAGTGTGTTGGGGAGAGGGAAAGGGTAAACAGGTTTTTGGGTTTTGGTTATGGCGGGAAATTGGTTGGGAGAGATATACAGTGGGTTAAAACTGTTTGGGGAAAAGTTTGTGTAAATGGCAGCTTTAGTCCCTCATGGATATAACCCTCTTTGCATCCTTAGTCCTTGGTGTGTTATACTTTTGGGGACTTGGCAGAAATAGTCCCCAAGAGTTATAACATTCTTTGCATGAACCGTCCTTGGTGGTTATAAGTTAGGGACTTAAGCAGGAATGGCCCTTGTAGTTATCTTTCCATTAATGGCAGTTTGCACCCTTGTCTTCTTTTTTCTCTTTTCCTCTTTAAATATAAGTTTAGGGTTTGGCAATTTTAACCCTTAAACTTATATTTCTTCACATGTTGACTTTTGGATTTGTCGGGGTTGACTTGGGTTGACTTTTCAGGCTTGGGCTTGGACTTTGACTTTGTCTTTTCCTTGCTTTTCCATTCCGAGTCCGGTTTTGTCGATTTGGCTTCGTTTTTCGTCCTTTTCTTAGTTATCCGTTCCTGCACAATACAATTAGCAAAACAAGCGTATATTTGGCATTTTAAGTCCGTTTTTGGTTATTTTAGCTGTTTTTAAAGGTAAAAGGTATGTGTAATTAAGCAATACAGATAGTCCCAAACAATGAGTTTGGCAGATCACCCGGATGTCATAAGGGCATTTTGTTCATTTGTTGGAATCAAGACCTATGGGTGGTTATGCCATTTACGGCTGATAGAGGTGATGGCCACTAGGCAACGTTCTGGAAATAATTTTGTAGGAACTCCTTGCTGGTTAGTACATGGTCAATGGACCTTTTTAATATTTTCTATGTTTCGTTATATCCTTCTGGTCACCTTTAATAGTATTGTTGATTGCAGGATGACACGAGAGGTGCTGTAGCCAAAAAGTGGACACGATTTAAGATATGTGCATGATACTTTTTAAACTAATTTTATCTACTTAAGTTATTAGATATTCAATAAATTTACAAAGAATTACACATTCATATTGTAAAAATGAGATAATCATGATTACAGTGGCATTTTCAGGGGCTGATATTTAGTCATTTGGAATTTTGGTGCCAGAGTTGGCTTATAGTCATGCCCCACTCTTAAAGTACCATCAAATGAAGGGTTGTCTTCTAATCTTCTATGAAATTAATTAATATGTCTATTATTAGTTAAGATTTGCTACAAGTTTTAGTTTTTATTGATTTTTATTTCTAAATGTATATGTACCCTTTAGACTCGATTACGACCGCAATAAATATTTTATAAGGTATTGTATCCTCATTATTCTTAGTAACACAAATGTTACAGCTATAACCAAGAAGTGGAATCTGCTTGAATTTTATGCAGTTTTTTTTCCTGAATATGTTCATGTATTGAGGTAGTTTTGTTTGTACGGATCTGATGCATATTGGTAACTCAGGCCGATTACTAAAAACATATTATCCCTGAAATTGCAGATATGCCAAAGCAAAGGAAGATGGGTCACATCACAGTTGTTGGACCTTCATTGGGAATTGTGGAAGCACAAGTGAAATCATTTCTTAAAAAAGGAAGTACATAGGGTATCCTAGGTGTGTAATCCATGGAATATGCAATAACATTGTACAACAAACATGCTTTATAATGAATAGGAATGAAAAGTAACAGATGTAAAATTAGCAATTCCGAACACCTAAAAAATTCTGTTTTATATGATTTAATATAAACTCGCTTAGTTTATTTCCTTTGTGTTATCCATAGGGATGGTTACTTCATGTAGAGGACTGTTCGGAGACGATGAATCTCCAATATGTATGTTTGTCCTGATGGCCGCTCAAAATGTATAAAAGCTGAAATGATATGCGCAAACTCAGTTAAGATGAATAATCAAATGATCCTCATCAAAACTTCTATTTTTAGTCCACTTTTAAAGAAACTGTTCACATAATTTGCAGATCTAAGCTACAGTATTCAAGAGCGGGATATGTTTCATGGACAAAAGTCAAAGACAGGTAAAAAATATGTTGTCTTACTACCTAAAGTATTTTGAATGTTAACTTGTCCATCAATAGAGGTGCTAAAATGGGAAGGTTGGGTACTTGGGTAACAGCCTAACGGGTCAAAATGGGTAGCTATTATGGGCAGGTCACGGTTGACTCTTTTTTGGATGACCTACCAACACTCTTATCATTTTTATAATTTGCAAAGAGTACACATTTTTGTTTTAATTCTATAATATGTTTATCATAATCTAAGGGAGCGTTTTTTTGGGTGGGATTGCTTATTCTCACTAATTAATTATCTGAGTTTTTGACGTGAAATAAGCTGTTTTGGATAAACATTTGTAGTTGCTTATTCTTGCTTATTTTAAAAAGCAATAAGCAAATAAACAACTTCAGTAAGCAAACCCGAACACTCTATAAGTAATTTTAAATTAGTGTAACATGTTACATGGTACATCACACATTCACATGTTATATATTGAATCCTTTGGTCCTGGCCATTAAGTTCCCAACTTACTTTTCAAAGAGTCCACCCATTAGAATACACTGCTTATTGTCTTTTGTTGATCATTTAGTTGTCCTTAATTAGGATCATATACCCTAAACCAACATATGTACTAAGTAACCTCCCCATTATACGTATACTACATAACATAACGTATGCTTATTTATATAGCTGAGGAAGACATTGGGGAGGGCATTATGATGAACTGTAAGAGATTGGACCAATTTGAAGGGAAGCATGGAAGCCTAGCTGGAGTGAAAACACGGGCCGAGAGTGCCATCAATGACATTGCTGCCTATTTGTTTAGCTGCGTTTTTTGCTATTGCTATGTTCTTGTGTCCCTATCATAATACTAAAACTGTAAACTCACTTATGCAAAGAACAAATTTCATTTATTTTCGTTAACTCCCTTTACGGGCATTATAAAGTTTTAACGTCGGTAAACTTTTTTGGACATATGTTATGGAAACCTTATATGGTTTGTGCTTCTGTTTTGAAAATAATCAACTTTTGCTTAAATTCTTTAAAAGTAGGTTCTTTTTTGCTGCAAATCATCGTATACCTTTTTCTATAGTAATCTTGCTGTAGTGATTTGTCGCCCATACATCACAACTATCATTAAACAGGTTGTGACTACATGAGTACTGATACAATTGAGATTCGGGCATCCGATTAGGACTGAACCCGTACTCCGTGGAGTCAAGAAGTTTCGTTAATCAATGGCTTGCTAGGCATCTGCATGTTTGTTGTGGACTTCCTGATTCGTTTATCGCTGTTGTTCACGTTCTCACACTATTTAAATTCCAAATCTTTTTTGGGTAATGTTGGAACTTGTTTAGAGTTGTCTGGTCCTCTTACCTTAGGGTCATTTGGTCGTCTTACCTTAGGTCGTTATCATATTTCCTATGTCATCGAGTTGAACGGTAACATTAGTTTTATTCATAAAACAAATGTAATTTCTTATATCCAATCAAGTCACTCATCAGGAATAGTTGAACGGTAACATGAGTTATAATCGTAGTTTTGATACTGGTATGTTATAAACAAAAAAATCACACCAAGTTATCTAAATGATACGGAATAGTTGAAACAACAAAACACAATAAGAAACTATCAAAATGTACATGTTTCTTTAAACAATACCTTAAAGCTCACCGCCCAACGGGCGGGCCTTGAAACTAGTTAATATTAATAAAAAAAATTTATATATGGGTGTTTGTCTCGACTGGTTGGGGAAGAAAAAAGGGAAATACTAATTTTATTCAAATCAAACTCTAATTTTGTCATTAATCCCTACTCTTTTATAAAACACTATAAATTACAAACTCTTTCTCATCACCCCTTGATTTTTTTGGTCAGCTGCCCAACCGGTCGACTCTAGAGAAGAAGAAAAAAAAGTTTTTTTTATTATCAAGAATCAAGTTGGTAATCTTGTGTATCAAGATCAATGTCTAAGGTATATTAATAAACCCTAACTATTTTAATTCTCTTTAATTATTCATGTAACAATTTTGATGATGGAACTAGGGTTTATATAAGATCTGTAAAATTAGGGTTTTGATCTTTAAAAATCATTTTTGGGATGATTAGTGGTGTTAAGCATGTGTAATTAGGGTTTTAGGGTTTGTAAATTCAGAATTTAAAAGCTGGCAGTTTTGAAAGGTCATCTTGTACAAATCATAACTTGGTCATAAAAATAGAAATCATCAATTTTCTTGAGCCTAAAATTAAGTTCAGGGCGTTTAGTTTCTAAAAAGTCCAGCCTCGAAAAGTTTTGAGGCCGGGAAGTTAGTCAAATAATTTTCACAAGAAAAGTTGTCAAAACAGTGATTTCGGGTCAGATTTGGGTCTGATTTCAGGGAGTAAAACCCCTACTTAAAATTCGAATTAGGGTTAGCCAAAAATCATGGGTCATATTTTAGGTGTCTAGTAACTGCATTTTGAAGGGCTAGCGATAAAACATTTTCTAAGTATTTTTAAGGACGTCAAACGTTTTTGTGTGCGTTCAGATCCGAATATGAGTACTTTGTAATGACGATTTTTTTATAAAATAGTTCCACTTTGTTTTATTTTTTATAAAAATCACAGTAGCTCACAAATCATTGGGCGAGGAGCATATGGATGTAAGGAGAACCATTAATTTGGTGTTTTTGTATTATTTTGTGGTCATGAAGTGATACCAAATTTTACCAGAACTGTGAAAGGTAGAAGTAATGAATAGGTCATATATGGTATGAAAATGATATGGGGGGTGTATCTAAAGGATTATAAATTTAGTATAAGGTTTAGCAATGTCCATATTATGATTGTTTACATTAGCTTGGGGATTTATCCTACCTGAGTTGTAATTGTGTTTGTTGTGTTTAGATTGTGAGCAAGAGTTGGTCAAGTAGCGGAGCATCAGGTGAGTTTTATAGTCTTATTTTACTATGTTTTCTTGGGATGTAAATGATGCAAAATGTGTTTTGGAAACATTTTACTATGCTATGATTATGTGTTATAATTTGATGAATGGACTTTTTATGTAGCTATTATTTATGTTTATGTGCTGATGTCGCATGACATCCATGGAGCATGATCGTCTCCTTGTGATTTAGTTTGAGATTAGTTTTCTCCTACTTTGTGGGTATGACATCCATAGAGCGTGATCGTCTCCTTGTGATTGAGTTTAGATTTGGTTTTCGCCTACTCCGTGTGGGTATGATATTGTGTAGATACTGGTACAAGAGTCATTGGGATCGGGATAATATTACTACCCATTTGGACTATGAGTTGAACTTTGTGGATTTGGCATCGTGGGACCATGTTCCGTCCTAATGGTGATGGTCTAGACAAATGTACATATGCATGTTAGCCTGTATAATAGTTAGCCAAACTTTCCTTCATGCTTTGTTTTTTTATAATCACAGTAATTGATTTAAAGCTTGAATTGTGTGTCGTAAACCTATGACTCTCACCAACCGTTGTTTTGACGTTCTTAAGCATCATTTTCAGGTGAGCGTTATGAAGGTGTTGAAGTTAATAAAAGTGGCTAGAGAGACCATTAGGCTGGCATTAGAAGTTCTCATTTGATTTTGTCTCGTATTTGTTTGCATGAATTCTTGAATGTTATTAGTTTTGATAGGTTTGTGAGACATTGTCTTTGTATTGATGAGACCCCTTTTTCATTAATACAAGATGCAGTTTCTTTGTTTTCGATATTGTCATGACACATCGTGTCTTTTATATTTAGTTATGCATGTAGTGATTCTCTATTGTTGACACCATTGTGTTGTGATGATATCCATGAAGTTACGCTTCGTGTTTCCGCCTTGGCGGGATGTGACAGATTGGTATCAGAGCCTTTGGTTATAGAGAAGTAGGTGGTCGAGCCTAGACTATAACCTAGGAGTCCCTCATATAGTTGCATTTAACATTAACCAAACTACATAAGAACATTTAAGGGTGCACTAAGGTCTACCAGCAACCCTATGTACCCAACTTTAATTAGTACTTCCAACTATAACTTGTTCAATGAGTACGTGTAGATACTTAGTTTTCATAAAATCCTCATAACCTCGCTTCGAGTTCCAGCAGACTTTAACTATCGAAATCCTACTAGGCTTTAAACTTTTAACCTCACGATCAATAATCTCAACAGGTTCTTCCACAAAACAAAGAGTTTTGTGTACCTTAATTCTTTCCAAAGGCACGTGCTTATTTGCATCCGTACAATACTACTTTAAATTTGAAACACATCAAATATACTACTAAATTATTGAGACAATCTTAATCAATAGGCCATAGGACCGATCCCTTTAATGATCTCAAATGGTCCCACATACCTCGGTGCTAACTTACCTTTCTTTCCAAAATGAATCACGCCTTTCCAAGGTGACACCTTTAATAACACACACTCTCAACATATCCTCCAAAGTCTGAATTGTATGCTCACTTTATCCATCCATTTAAGGATGATAAGTTGTACTCATATCCAATCGTGTCCCTAAAGCTTTTTGTAATGTTTGCCAGAAATGTAATGTAAACCATCCATCTCAATTTGAAATAATCGACACGGGAACTCTGTGTCGAGCGACTATCTCATCGATATAAGTCCTTGCTAACTTTTCCATCTTGTATAACCTGGTGATAAAATACATGGTGATCTTATCCCACTACCATTTGGGCATCTCAATTTGTTGCAATAACCCCGCAGGCCTTTGATGCTCAGACTTCACCTTAGAACAAGTTAAACATTTGCTAACATACGTAGCAATATTCTTCTTCATACATGGCCACCATACATATCTCTAAGGTCATAGTACGTCTTATCCGTTCCCGAATGTAACAAATACCTCGATGCATGAGCCTCGTCCATAATTAATGTCCTTACGTCATCTATTAATGGAACCCATATAAAATTCATACCTCCATCTTCCTTCCTTTCTATTAGTTGGTCCATGCCACACAACATTTTTTCTGTCACGTTCTCTACCTTTGACATCTCACCTAGAGCAGCCAATATCTTGTCCTTAACACTTGACTAATAGTCATGGACATTGCGCGTACTCGTCTTGGTTTCACTCTCTCCTTTCAACTTAACACATCAGCCACTATATTCGCCTTCCTCGGATAGTAGCGAATCTCACACTCATAGTCACTAAATAATTTAATCCACCTCCTTTGACGCATATTCAACTCCTTCTGATTGAATATGTATTGAAGACTCTTATGATCCGTATAGATGACACTCTTCATTCTGTATAAGTAATGCCTCCAAGTCTTAAGGGCAAACACTACTGCTCCCAATTCTAGGTTGTGTGTTGTATAATTCTTCTCATGGATCTTCAATTGTCATGATGCATAGGTGATTACCTTGCCTCTTTGCATGAGTACACAACCTAATCCTTGATTTGACGTATCGCAGTAAACCACAAAGTCTTCTGGTCCATCAAGCAATGACAACATTGGTGCATTACATAAATTGTCCTTCAACGTTTGAAAAGTTTCCTCTTGTTCCTTGGCCCACTCATACTTCAGATTCTTCTGAGTCAGTGAAGTAAGGGGTTTAGCAATCTTAGAAAAATTTACGATGAAACATCAGTAGTAACCTGCCAATCCTAAGAATGATCGTATCCCGGATGGTATCTTAGGTACCTTCCAATTCTTCATTGTCTCTATCTTACTAGGGTCTACGTGGATTCCATTATTGTTAACCACGTGTCTAAGAAAATGAACTTCTTGTAGCCAGAGTTCACACTTAGAAAACTTGACAAACAACTTCTCCTTATTTAGTAGCTCCAACACCAACTTCAAATGAACCTAATGTTCCTACCTAGACTTTGAGTAGATCAAGATATCATCAACAAAAACAATGACGAACTTGTCTAAATATGGCTTGCACACCCGATTCATCAAGTCCGTGAAACTTGCTGGTGCATTGGTTAATCTAAAAGGAATAATCGTAACTTAAAATGTCCATACCGCATCCTAAAGGCAGTCTTTGGAATATCTTCTTCATTTACTCTCTCAACTGATGATAACCAAATCGAAGATCTATCCTAGAGAAATTAACGCGAACCTTGTAACTGGTCAAACAAGTCATCGATCCTAGGGAGATTCTTGGTGGTCAGCTAGTCCAACTCTTGATAGTCTATGCACATTTGAAATGAACCGTCCTTCTTCTTAAACAACATAGGTGCTCCCCACAGAGAGTGACTTGATCGAATAAAACGTATATCAAATGAATCTTAAGGGTTATGAACTATCGAATAGGATAGCAAACGAATATCGAATCAAAGGCTAGAAAACATATAAGGGATTTCACATATGGAAATAGATGCGGATCAAATGTCATAAGAATCCTTAAAAGGAAGGATAAAATATATGTACCGATAGAAAACGAAAACGAAAGAATCAACAAGCGTACCACGACAAAATAAACACATAACGAATAACAATACGTATCAAGATTGATAAATGAAAAGATAGGGTTCTTATACCAATAACCGACTTTACTCGAAAGAACCAACTAAATAATGTTTTATAAAAATCAATTTAAAATAATAAAGAAAGTCGTTTTAATTATAAAAAATCATTTTAAAAAATATCGTCTTAAATATAATCTTTATAAGATTCATTTTAATCATGGTTGTCATAAAATCCAGAGATAATTATTTAACAGTGTGTCTCATCTTACCCATATAAATTACTTTAAACATCCTTTTTATAATTATAAAATTTATCAAAAACAAGCATAAGAAAAATATATTATCATATCTTATTCATAATTATTATCAAAAAATAGGTTTGTCCGTCAACCAATTATCATATTGTTTAAAAATCTATTGTAAACATAGTTTCTAAAAAAATAAAAATAAAGAGACATTTTCATAAAATCATTTCAAAATAGTTTTTCCCAAACACCATCAAGATATACTTCAAAAGGTTTTCATAATTCGACATTAATATAAAATATGTTACTCAAACAAGGACATCGTAATACCAAAAGAGATTGTAAAATAAAGTAAAGACTCTAACAAAATTTTATTGTTTGAAAGCGAAAGAAAGTACCATGAACCATATAGTCAGAATAACAGTGAAGCGAACATGCTCAAGAGAAATTCACACGAAGACATTACGAACCAAAAGAAGAACGTAAAGACTAATCCGTACTTGAGATCAAAAGAAAAAAAAACCATAGAAAAACGTCGGTACTAACATGTCGTAACATGTTAAGAAACCAAAGGATACATATAAAAACGGAGTAAGATATGCACTAAAATTTTAGGAGTCAATTAGTGCTTAAAAAAAGAAAAAAATTTTTATACGCATACTAAGTAAACAATACAACAAAGTAACTATGGAACGTACCAACATCCTAAGAACCGGATTCTGACAACCAATATTCATCAAGACGCGAATATGAAAAGTAGATCATCCATACCGTATGGTAATAAACAAACAGGGATGCTAAAATGAGAGTTATATATCCGAGCGAATAATCGAGCAGACGAACAAACTCAATAATTGTAATAATAGCATTAACGGGTATCCGGGGTATCCGCAAGCGATAGATAGAAGGGAAAACTTACTAACTTCATAACTATTCAAAACACAACCGCACATAATATAAAATCTTACACTACCAACTAACAAGCAAACACCGATCAATGCAATCAGGACACAAGTCTACGTGTGTGATGCCTTAATAGATTATGTTGGGCCACCATAATTATAATTGCATCCTTGCATAACATATATTCTTACTTTCCAAGACTACACCTCTCCATGATAACGAACAAATAAGTCACATAGAACCACATATAGCACTCACAAACCACTCCAATCTAACACAAAAAGTAGCTCCAGGTTCAAAGAAATATTATCATATAATAAAGATAAAATCAAAACGACATAAAGGGAAACGAGAAGTCTCGCAGCGCCTGTCCAAAATACAAATATCTAAAAAAATAATCCAATAGCATTAGACGAGGAAAAGAAACGAATAACTTATATGGGCCTCGCATGGGTTTGACTTTAACCTTCCGTTAAGATCACCCGACTCCGCAGGGTCCAAAGCCTGCTACGAGATAACCGACAAGAGATCTGAAGTCAGCCATCCTTCCTTCTCCTGACTCTTCTAGCTTAACCTTCTCATTCGATTCTATTGGAAGAGACTCCTCCTCAATTGGCTCCTCTTTTGAATCATAAGCTATCGAGTAGCCCGTAGGTCAAAATAAAACTCAAACAAAGCAAGAATACAAAAATGCCTAAATAGCTAAACACATAGATTCTATTACGGTTAGAGAGAGACATGACTAAAATAATTAAGGTGAAAGTATATACTATTAGATCCCAATAATGAAAAACTAATATAATATAATATATATATAAGAATATATATATATAATCTATATATATATATATATATAATATATATATAGTAGAAGACAAAATAGCCAAATAAAAGTAGACAAAATAAGATACAAAAATGCTCTATATAATTAAGGAAAAGCGTAATAGTTATAATACTAAACACTTAAGCCCTAGAATGTGTCTATATAAAGGACTCCTAGGTTATAGTCTAGGTCAAACCACCTACTTCTCTATAACTAATGGCTCTGATACCAATCTGTCACACCCCGCCAAGGTGGAAACACGAGGCGTAACATCATGGATATCATCACAACACAATGGTGTCAAACAATAGAAATCACTATGCATAACTAAATATAACAAGACCACGATGTGTCATGATAATACCGAAAACAAAAGAATGGCATCTTGTATTAATGAAAAAGGGTCTCATCAATACAAAGACAATGTCTCACAAACCTATTAAACCTAATAACATTCAAGAGTTCATGCAAACATAATGAAAAATAATCAACTGAGAATTCCCAATGCATCCATTGAGCGGTCATCTCTAGAGCCACTATTATTAACTATCAACACCTTTATAACGCTCACGTTTAAAAATGATGCTAAAACGTCAACGCAATGGTAGGTGAGAGTCATAGGATTTTTACGACAACCAATATAAGATTTAAATCAATTACTGTCATTATGAAAAAAAACAAAACATGCAGGACAAGATAAAGCTGGCTATTATACATCAGCATTCAATGCCACCAACAATCACCATTGGGACAGAACGTGTCCCCCAATCCAAACCACAAAATATAGTCATGGAGAGGAATGATATCCCCAATCCCAGACTCTTGGTACCGTATCCACACAGGTTCATACCCACACAAAGTAGGCGAAACCTCTTACCCACAAAGTAGGTGAAGACCAATGCAACATCATACAAACATGCACACTAACATATCATAGCTACTTACAAGTCCATGAGTAACATAAAACCATATAATCACACAATCAACAAAACTTTTCAAAACATATTTGTCATCATTTCCATCCCAAGAAATCAGTAAAATAGGACTTGAAACACACTTGATGCCAGCTAACTTGCAAATTCCTTCGCACACAATCTAAACACATACAAAACACAAGTTAACACTCGTTAGACTAAATGCCCAAGCCAAAGTAACAATCATAATAGATGGACTTCTAAACCTTACTACTAATTTATATAATCCTTTATATACATCTCCCAAAATCATTTTCATACCTATATAAACCTTAACCATTTAACTTCTAATACTTTTATGTTTTTCCGGCAAAATTTAAGTCCTCTTTCATGATCACAAATAAAATACTAAAACACTAAATTGATGGTTATCCTAACATCCCATAGCTCCCCTAATGAGTTGTGAGCTACTATGCATTTTCTAGCAAAAATAATACAGAAGTTGGAACTATTCTATAAAAATTTTCATCTATTACTAAGTTACTCAGTATTAGATCTGCACGCACACCAAAAAGTTCGAACGTCCTTAAAAATACTTAGAAAATGTTTTATTCGCTAGCCCTTGAACTGACATAAATAAACACTAAAAAATGACTCATGATTTTTTGAATAAACCCAAAATTTAATTTTTAAGAGGTGGTTTTAACCTCCCCGAAATCAGACCCCAATCTGACGCGAATTTTACTATTTTGACAACTTTTCTGCGATAATTATTTGACTATCTTCCCCGACCTCAAAACCTTAGGGGCTGGACTTTCTAGAAACTAAACTCCACTTGAACTTATCAATAGACATAAGATTCATCGAAAAATCTTCGTTACCAATCATGAGATAACATTCGAACAGGATGACTCAAAATTTTGCTCAATCCTAAATTTAATTTTGTCGCATTCTAACTCTAACCGAATACATCAATATGATCCTAATTAAAACCGACTAAACACTTCTCTAATTAAAGTTTTAACATCATTAATTTTAAAGAATTTATGAAGACCCTAATTATATTCATACACTTTATGTTACCATAATTAAAAAGAAAATTACAGAACAATTAAAAGTTTATTAACAACCTAAAACCTTCGATTTAATTAACATGTAATCCACCACTTGAATCTTGAATACAAAAAAAAAATCTTTTTTTTTCTCTGCTCTTGGTTCGACCGAATATTAAAAAGAATAGGGAGGAGAGGTTTTTGTATTTATAGGCTACACCAATATTCCTAATCCCTATCTAACACTAATTTGTTTCCTAATAAAACTCTTTTTTTCCACCGATCGGTCAAACACCCCTAATTATATTTTTTTTTTATTTTTTTTATTTATTATTATTTACACAAAAACCCTTTTATTTTGTTATTTTTATAAAAAACTTTTATTTATTTAGACATCCTTCTAAATAAAACTAGTTTTAAATCCTAAAAAAAAATTCACTTCATACTTTATTTCTCTAACTTAATAATGACTAAAAACTACTAAGTAAATTTCTAAACTAAATTTTCTATTCTCGTGAATTCCTATTATCTAGATACGTATACATATACATATAAATACGGACACACGTAAAATTTTACCATCATTTCATTGTCACCAAATGTGAACAAAATAAAATACCCATATTAACCATAAATTCAATCAAAATGAGACGATCACACTCACAGATTGATAACCAACTCACATAGAATCACATAACCAGATAATTACTATAGCACATAATAAAACTCAAATCAATACTAACGATTGACTAACCTGCTTAAAGCACAGTTGTCACAGTATCCCCTCCATAGGGAAATCTTGTCCTGAGATTTAACTAGTAGGTTCAACATCATCATAAACAAACAATCAGGAATACTTAGCTTTCATATGGTCCTTACGTTCCCACGTGAGCTTAGAGCCACGCTTTGAATCTTATCTAACTTTCAAGATCAAAATCCCACTGCTTACAACTTCGCTTGCCCACACAAGGGTACAAATAGTAGCATAACAACTCTAAGCAAAAATAAACATCCAACTACATGAACATCGCCCGTCTTCGAGGAAACTCGTCAAAAACTTTAAGTTGTGTAACAATGTCATTCATAACCTAACCCCGCAACTCATCAAACAAGAACTGTCTTGAAACTAAGTTATGAGTGTTTACAAAGCTCAACGTTTTTGAAGAATCGGCTCGACTTCAAATTTATTCAAAATATAACATAAACCAAACCACCTCAGAACATTTAAGGCTGCACTAAAGTCTGCCAGTAACCCTATGTGTCCAACTTTACTTAGTACTTCCAACGATAGCTTGCTCAACGAGCAAGTGTGGATACCTAGTTTTTATGAAATCCTCATGACCTCACTTCGAGTTCCAATGGACTTAACTATTGGAATCCTACTACGCTTCAAAATTTTAACCTCACAATCGATAATCTCAACAGGTTCCTCAACAAAATGAAGAGTTTTGTCTACCTTAATTTCTTCTAAATGCACATGCAGATTTGTATCCGCTAAATACTTCTTTAAATTTGAAACACATCAATTACGCTACTAAATTATTGAGACAATCTTAATCAATAGGCCATAGGACCGATCCCCTTAATGATCTCAAATGGTCCCATATATCTTGGTGCTAACATTTCTTTCTTTCCAAAATGCACTACTTCTTTCTAAGACGACACTTCCAATATCACTTTATCACCAACTTCCACTCTATAATGTTACCGCATATTGGCCAACATAGCTCTTTTTTTGGCAATCGCTAAGCCTCTTTTTGAGTTTTTCTTTAATCAATATCACCGTTATTTGTTGTCTCTTGTACCAATTCTGGTCCAATCGATCGAATTTCTCCAATTTCAGGCCAAAGAACATGTGACCTACACTCCTATCCATACAATGCTTCAAAGAGAGCACAATCAAACACCTGAAGATACTATTATTATAGAAAAATCTCATTAAAGGGTAGATAAGTAAAAAAAATCAATCCACGCAAACAGCTCTCAACATATCCTTCCAAAGTCTGAATGGTAACACTAACTTGTCCGTTCCGTTTTGAGGATTGATAAGTCGACTGCAGCAATAGTCCGGTCTCAATGCATTCAATAATGTCTACCAAAGCCTTCTAAGTACACATCCACCAGGATCTGAGATGATCGACATCATGCCGTCCATGCCTGAGTTACTACGTCATTAAGTGTAATTGTTTCGCCAAATTGCTCCACTTTTAAAATCTTCAGCGTACTATCATGTAATGGGCCAACTATAGGCAGTCTATCGACTATTACCCAATTCGTATCATACCCACTACTTGATCTTGGCAACCTTGTAGTAAAGTCCATAGTTATAATATCCTACTTCCACTCGGGTATCTCGAGTAGCTGGACACAATAAAACCCAAAGGTACTATGATGTTTCAGGCATTCACCTTTAAACAAGTTCAAACAATTGCTAACTATAGGGTAGAAATATCCTTCTACATACATGGCCACCATACATATCTCTAAGGTCATAGTACGTCTTATCCGCTCTCGACTGTACCAAGTACCTTGATGCATGAGCCTCGTCCATCATTAATGTCCTTGCATCACCTATTAATGGAACCCATAATAAATACATATCTCTACCTTCCTTCCTTTCCATTAGTTGGTCCAGGCCACGCAATATTTCTGCTGTCACGTTCTCTACCTTGTCTCTTTGCATGAGTACACAACCTAATCCTTGATTTGATGCGTCGTAGTAAACTACAAACTCTTTGGATCCATCAAGCAATGACAATATTGGTGCATTTCACAAATTGCCCTATCAACGGTCTAAAGACTTCCTCCCCCTGTTTCCTTTGCCCACGTACCCTACTCTTAATTCCCTTCAGTAGTTCGAGAAAGTTAGGGTTTTAGGGCAATATTAATAAAATTTACGATAAAACGTTGGTAGTAACCTGCCTACACCCAAGAAAGACTCGTATCGCCATGAAGGGCCATCATTTTGGTCTTTTTAATTCTTCATTGCTTCTATCTTACTAAAGTCTATGTGAATATCATTACTGTTAACCACGTGTCTGAGAAAACTCAATTCTTGTAGCCAGAATTCATACATGGAAAACTAGGCAAACAACTTTTCCTTCTTCAGCAGCTCCAAGACCAACTTCAAATAAACCTCGTAATCCTCCTTAGACTTCGAGTAGATCAAGATATCATCGATAAAAACAATGTGAACAACCTTTACGGATTGTGCACACGCCGGATTCATCAAGTCCTTGAAAACCGCTAGTGCCTTGGTTAACCCCAAAAGCATAATCGTTAAACTCAAATGTGTCCATAATACCGCGTCCTAAGGGCAGTATTTTGAAATATCTTCTTCATGCACTCCTCACAACGGACGATAAACATATCGAAGATCTAACCTAGAGAACCCGCTTTAACGCGAACCTTTTATAACTGGGGCGAACAAGTCGTTCTATCCTATGAAGATTCTTGTGGTCCCACTAGACCAACTCTTGATAGTCTATTCACATTTGAAATGAACCGACCATCTTCCTTGACAACTACAGGGGTGCTTCCCCACAGAGAGTGACTTGATCCGATAAAAACGGTATATCAAACGAATCCTAAGGTTAACAATTATCAAATAGGGTATGTTATCCTTAAAATATGGTGACATAGTCCGAATACATTCAGTTATATAATATGCATGACACATAGGACTAATAATGACAGTCTATGATAGTTGTGTCACTTAGGAACTATAAATACCCCCTCCATACCTTCCATGGAGGGGTGAGAGCCGACTCTTTTTGTAAAAGTGTGTGTGTGTGTTTTTCCTCTCATAGAACCCACACTCTTCCCATTTCATCTCATTTCTCTCTAAATAATGATGGATACTTTTCTTTTTTCCATTTTAACCAAGCCTCCGGATCACTTGTTCTAAAGGGAGAATCTTATACCAAACAGGGTAACAAACGAATATCGAGGATCAAAGGCTAGAAAACCAATCTAAGGATTTCACATAGGAAATATATGCCGATCAAATGTCATAAGAATCCTTAAAAGAAGGGATAGAATATTTGTACCGATAGAAAACACAAACGAAAGAATCAACAAGCGTACCACAACAAAATAAACACATAACGAATAACAATACGTATCAAGATTGATAAATGAAAAGATAGGATTCTTATACCAATAACCGACTTTACTCGAAAGAACCAACTAAATAATGTTTTTATAAAAATCAATTTATAATAATAAAGAAAGTCGTTTTAATTATAAAAAATCATTTTTAAAAAAAAATCGTCTTAAATATAATCTTTATAAAATTCATTTTAAATCCATGGTTGTCCATAAATCCAGGAGACAATTACTTATTAACAGTTTGTCGCATCTTAACCCATAAAAATTTACGTTTAAACATCCTTTTTATAATTAAAAAATTTATCAAAAACAACATAAAAAATTATATAACATATCTTATACATAAATATTATAAAAAAAATAGTTTGTCCGTCAACCAATGTAATCATAATGTTTCAAAAATCTAATGTAAACATTATTTACCTACAAAATAAAAAAAAAGAGAGGACCATTTCCATAAAAGTGTTTTATTCAAAAAATCATTCAAAATAGTTTTTCCCTCTCCCCCCAAACCACCATCAAGATATACGTACAACAATTTTTCATAATTCGACATTAATATAAAAAATATGTTACACAAACGAGAACATCGTAATTACCGAAAAGATGATTGAAAAATACCGTAAAGAGACTTTCTAACAAAATTTATATTGTTTGAAAAAGCGAATAAAGTACCATATTGTACCCTATAGTCAGAATAACAGTAAAGCGAACATGCTCAAGAGAATTTCATACAAAGACATTACGAACCAAAATAAGAACTTAAAGACTAATCCGTACTTGAGATCAAAAGAAAAAAAAACCATAGAAAAACGTCGGTACTACTAACATTTCGTAACTGTTTAATAAACCAAAGGATATATATAAGAACGGAGAAATGATTGCACTAAATGTTTAGGGAGCAATTAGTGCCTTAAAAGAAAATTTGATACTCCATACAAGTATCAAATACAACCAAAACTAAAGGAACGAACCAACATCCAAAGAACTAGACTGAACAACCAATATTCATCAAGACCGCCGAATAGAAAAGTTAAGATCATCCATACTGTCATGTGTACAAAACAAAGGATGCTAACATGAGAGTTATATATCTCGAGCGAATAATTCGAGCAGACAACAAACTCAAATAATTGTAATAGATAGCATTAACGGGTATCCAGGGTTAGTGATCCCAACCGATAGATAGAAGGGGAAACTTACTAACTTCACAAACTATTAAAAACACAACCCGCACATAATAAAAAAATCTTACACAAACCACTAACAACAAACAACACCGACTCAAACGCAATCAGAAGGTCACAAGACCTACGAAGTGGAATGCCTTTAATAATTTATAGGTTGGCCACCATAATTAATAAATTGCTAATCCTTTCACACAATACTTACTTCCCAAGACTACACCTCTCAATGAATAACGTACAAATAAGCACATATACCACATCACATTCGAAACCCACCCAATATAAACACAAAAAGAATGCACCATCAAAGAAATATTTACTTATATAAAGAGAAAATCGTGAAACGACATAAACGACCGAAAGTCACTCGCTGTGCTGGCCTCCAAAATACAAAATATCAAAAAGAGAATAATCAATAGCATCAATGCGAGGATAAAATACGGAATAAACTTATGATGGGCCTTTCGCTTTATGAGGTTTTGGACTTTGCCTTCGTAAGAGTCACCCCGACACCGCGGTCCAGCCTGCTAAACTAGTATTCCGACAAGAGATCTGAGTCTTCCTCCCTTCCACTGATCTTCTACCTAACCTTCCTCATTTTCTTCTTTGAGAGACTTCCTGCCACAACTTGGCCTCCTCTTTTGGAATCATAAGCTATCTAGTACTCTAGGTCAAAAATAACACTCAAACAAAAGCAAAAATACAAAAATGCCCTAAATAGCAAGAACACGATAGATTCTATTACGGTTAGAGAGAGACATGACTAAAATAATAAGGAAGAGTATATACTATTAGATCCCAATAATGAAAAAGTATATATATATATATATATATATATATATACATATATATACATATATATATACATATATATATATATAAAATATATAGATAGTAGACAAAAATAGCCAAATAAAATTAGACAAAATAAGATACAAAACTTTATAAATTAAAGGAAAAGCATAATAGTTATAATACTAAACACTTAAGCCCTAGAATGCGTCTATATAAAGGACTCCTAGGTTATAGTCTAGGTCAAACCACCTACTTCTCTATAACTAATTGGCTCTGATACCAATCTGTCACACCCCGCCAAAGGTAGGAAAACACGAGGCGTAACATCATGGATATCATCACAACACAATGGTTGTCAACAATATAAGAATCACTATATGCATAAATAAATATAAAAGACACGATGTGTCATGACAATACCGAAAACAAAAGAACGGCATCTTGTATTAATGAAAAAGGGGTCTCATCAATACAAAGACAATGTATCACAACCCTATCAAACCTAATAACATTCAAGAATTCATGCAAACAATTATGAAATAAAATCAAATGAGAACTTCCAATGCCAATCTCAAACAGTCCTCGATCTAGCCACTTTTTTTTTAACTTCAACACCTTTATAACGCTCACAATTGAAAAATGATCTTAAAACTCAACGCTTTTGGGTTGTTGAGAGTCATAGGTTTTAGAACACCACTACAAGATTATAAATCAATTTACAGGGTGAATATAAAAAAAATAAAACATGGCTACAAATAACTGGCTATTATATCCTCTAGCATCATGCAAACCAACAATCACCATTTGGGATTGGAACTGCCCCCCAATCCAAACCACCTAATATAGTCATGGATAGAATGATATCCCCAATCCCAGACCCTTGGTACCTGTATCCTCACAGTTCATATACCCACACAAGTAGGCAAAACCTCTTACCCACAAAGTAGGCGAAGACCAATGCAACATCATACAACATGCAACACATAACATATAATAGCTACTTAAAAGTCCATAAGTAACTTAAACCACATAATCAACATCAACAAAACATTTCAAAACAATATTTTGCCTCATTTTTCCATCCCAAGAAAAACATAGTAAAATAGACCAAGAACTCACTTGATGCCACTACTTGACAAAATCTTGCACACAATCTAAACTACAACAAAACACAAGTTACACTCGGTTAGACTAAATTCCCAAGCCCAATTATCAATCATATGATGGACTTCATAAACCCTTACACGAAGTTTATAATCTTTATATAACAACTCCCCAAAACATTTCAAACTCTATATAACCTTAACCGATAACAACTAACTTTTAGTTTTTGGGCAGAATTTATATCACTTCATGATCACAAATAAAATACTAAAACACTAAAATGATGTATGACCTTACACCCCATAGCTTCCCAATGAGTTTGTGATCTACTATATTTTTCGTAGAAAAAATAATAGTAAGTGGAACTATTTTATAAAAATTCATCTTTACAAAGTACTCAGATTCGGATCTGAACGCACACCAAAAAGTTTGATGTCCTTAAAAATACTTAGAAAATGTTTTTGCGTTAGCCCTTCGAACTAAAGTTAATAGACACCTAAAATATGACTCGTGATTTTTGGATAACCCTAATTTGAAATTTAAGTAGAGGTTTTACTCCCTGAAATCAGACCCAAATCTGACCCGAATTTACTGTTTTAACAACTTTTCTTGCGAAAATAATTTGACTAACTTCCCGACCTCAAAACCTTTCGGGGATGGACTTTTTAGAAACCAGACTCTCTGAACTTATCAATAGACATAAGATTCATTAAAAATCACGTTACCAATCATGAGATAACATTAGAACAAGATGACTCAAAATTCTGCTCAACCCTAAATTCAATTATATCGCGTTCTAACTTCTAACCGAATACATCAATATAATCAAAATTAAACCCTAAACACTTCTAATTAAGTTTAACAACATTAATTTATAGATTTTATGAAACCCTAATTTATCAATCACTTTATTGTGACATGAATTAAAAAGAAAATTAAAACAATTAAAGATTATGAACATACCTAAAACCTTCGATTAGTTAACACGAACCACCACTTGGATCTTGAATAATAAAAAAAGTCTTTTTTTTTTCCTCCCGCTCCTAGGTTTCAACCAGATATTAAAAAGAATAGGAGGAGAGATCATTTGTATTTAATAGGGCTACATAAAATTGCCTAAGCCCTATCTAACCTTAATTTGTTTTCCTAATAAAAACTCATTTTTTTTCAAACCGATCGTGATCAATACACCCCCTATATATATTTTTTATTTTTTATTTATTTATTATTATTTACACAAAAACCCTTTAATTTTGTTATTTTTATAAAAACCTTTATTTATTTAGACATCCTTCTAATAAAACATTTTAAATACCTAAATAAATAAATTCATTTCATACTTTATTTCCCTAACTTAATAATACTAAAATCTACTAACTAATTTCTAAACTAAATTTTCTATTCTCGTGAATTCCTATTATCTAAATACGTATACATATACATATGAATACGTAAACATGTAAAATTTTACCATCATTTTCATTGTCACCAAATGTAAACAAAATGAAATACCCATATTAACCATAAATTCAATCAAAATGAGACGATCACGCTCATAGATTGATAACCAACTCACATAGAATTCACATAAACCACAATAATAATTATAAACACATAATGAAAACTCAAATCAATACTAAACGATTGACTAACCTGCTCAAGCACAGTTGACACAGGTAGGATCTTCTCTAGAGAAGCAATAAATATACTTATGTTTTTCATTATAAAAAAGTTTCTTTGTGTGTGCAACCATTTAATTTGCTAAACAGATCCATTATGTGATGATACATGTGTATATCACGTTGCCTTGGAATGCAGTTTACAGTCACATCCTAACATGGTGCACATTCTTGCCTATTAGATATTAACATTTATACTATACTTGAACATTTCTTAACTCTATATGTCTATCATGTAGGTTATTCTTGGTGAAGAAGTTGTTGCCTCCAAATTAACTATCTTCGACATAACAAAACAGATCTGTGATGCCGTCCAAGAAAGGACAGAAAAAGGTATATGATGGAACTAATTCTGCAATTCTATTATTGTCAACACGACTATGATAAAGATGATTTTGAAATTTTGATTATCGAGACATAAAAGATAAGAAAACTCCAAATTTACGTGTTAACTACGTAAGTGTCTAAATAATTATCTTTACATCCTACTATGTATGATGGTACTAGTTCGGATACCCAGGCCAAACAGATCTCGAAGGTATTATCAGCATGCAACCTATCTGTGTAATATATATTTATGTCTCGAGTCTACATTTTTAGCATTACTATTTTATTTTGTGAATAAAATCTTAAGTTGTTTGATCATGAGAGTAAATTGCAGCCAAGCGCGGTTGTTTTAGTCTCTTGGATAGAAAACCACAGTTAGCGTTTAGTATAATGATAATGCTGCCTTTTCAATTTTATTTTTGTTATATTTTGGCAGGGATCCAAGCCCTCTTCTCTACTAAGATAGCCTTTTAAAGAAATTGTAAGACTATGGTGAGCAGAAAGGTACACCCTTTGAGTTTACTTTTTTTCACAATAGGTATAATTAGCTAATCTCTTCAATTTTGTTTTAACTCTTTTACTTGCTCATCATGCATAGATTGCTTAATCGTGATGACACTAAAGAAGAAAATATTGCTATGGATGAGAAGATGGATTTTTGAAACTATTTAAGGTTGTCTATGTTCCCATTATTAATTGATATTGTTGGCAACTGAAATACTTGAGTACTAATATATATTGCAATTTTGTTATCGATTTTGTTTTGTGATCATTAGGTGGTGAACTTTGAGTACATTGATGAGGCACTTGAAATCTGAGATATTAGCATAAATGATTCAAGACAATTTTGGTTGCCTAATATCTCATATATTTATAACCTGCCACCAGGTACTACATATATTAGATATTAGATCAGGTGGGTCAGTTTTTTTTAACAAAATTATGCTACATGAAAAACTAAGTCAGATAGTCTCAAGCTTAACTTGATTATTTTGTTAGCCATTTCCGCAGGCTATGATTACATACTGAGCCTGAATATCATATACTATAACTACGACAGTATGGTACCTCTATTACACAATGACACACTAGGTGGTCCCACTTGGAATGATCTGGTTCCTCGCTCAAAAAACATGTACACATTATTGGCCCTCTAAAATATGATTAGTATAATCAATAAATCTCACATATTCACATTATTAAGATCATTGCTGAATACATTTGGTAAATTCTCTTCCTTCTGAATTTAAGCAGAAAAATTGATTTTATATTCATGTGTGTATGCATATTTTAATTGTTTTACATCTTATTGACAAATCTTATATAACTTTTATCAGCTGCTTCCAGGTCAGCACAACCAACGGGAAGCACCTTTGCGAAAAAGGGAACCTAAAACCATTACTCAACAGGTATTTCTAATGGGGTGGATTTGCTGTAATTTCATTTTCAATAGTTGCAAGTTAGATTCTAATTATGACACTTATTGTACCAGTAATATATAAATATCTTCTAAAACATTATAGAGAATATACAGATTAGAAAGTAACTTGTTTGTCACTGATGGTTGGACCCCGTACATTTTATCATATACCTCAGCATTTATATAGCTCTTGACGACACATAATTAGAGTGGAAGTCGTACTCATGGTAATCGTATTTCAGAACATGTTTATATCGCTATAGATAATCTTCTTTGTATCTGCAACAGTGTAGCGTTTTCACACCATATGATGTTTATTGGACATTCTGAAAAGAGTGGAATATTTTATAAAATGGTAAAAAAGGAAAGCTTGATTGATTCATACAATGAGGGGTATCTTCCTTCCGCTAGAGCAAGCATCCAGAACCACCTATGTTTTTTTATTATAACAACTTCTAAATGCTGGTGTGTAACTTTGAGCTTAACATAAGACAACCAATAACAATATTTACAGATACTTTTTCAATGTTCTAAAAAATATGCCATCCTAATAGCGTTTCTAATTGTGGACTTCTTATCTTTTTGTTTTCTTATATAAATATTATTTTGATGATAGATCTGTGAAATTGTATGCATGCTGATGAATATGCTTATGTATATAGGTGATGTGAACAACATTAGTATTGGATCTGGCACAAACATTCAGGACCACTCACTTGTGCATGTTGCAAAATCTAATCTACCTGGAAAAGTGCATCCCACAATGATTGGCGATAATTTTGACTGTCTGTAGTAAAGTGCGACGAACCTTGAGCTTTAAAATATTCGTAATAAAGCAATGCGCAATGAGGTTATAATTTCTTATTATACATAAAGTGATTTGATTGAAATATGCGGACAAAGTGCTAATTTACATGGATACACTGATTTGAAAGTAGAAGCATTTGCCGTATGAAAGCTACACTTCCTTGATGAGGTAGTTTCAGAGAAAGCCCTGCCATGGTTGTCTGCCTGATCTCTACTGTAAGAAGTGCTTCGCCATTGAACAACTCTGAACTGTATTTAGACCAATGAGATCTGTTCTGAGCTCTTCATCTGATTTAAGTCCCAATTTTTAAAGTTTGCTGATATAGTATTTAGAGGTATTTTAGCATAAATATGTATTAGGTAGTAATAACAAGTTCAATAAGCAATCTAAGAACTAAATATTTCATCCTAAATCATACGGAGTAATTAGTTTGCTACATGCTTGCATCCAAAGGTAATGAGCAGTTCACCATATACCACAACAAAGAATACTATTGAGTCATAGCTCATTGAACTTGAAATTTCATCCTAAATCTAGCTACTTATTATTAGCAATAAAACTTGTACACAAACATAAACTGTATGCTAGCTATTAATATTTATGAAGCAATATATTTTATAACTAATTACTATTATGGACTAAATGTGGATATTTTTTATCAGGTTATCGCAATTGCATACCTTGCTTTGTGCTACAATAATATGGAAGTTTTTAGATGCGGGGTGAAAACCAGAGTTGGTAAATTTTTGGCGTTGAAGCTCAAAACTATACACTTAACTTGGTCATTATAATATCTACAATCTATGAATAAGTTATTCTTAAATTTTCCAATGAGACTTAAATTTCAGGTCTTAAAAAAAGAAAAGCGTTCAATGATTGATCGAACTAAAACAATGGAAGACGTATAATGGAAGCTATCTATATAGTTTTCTTTCCATTCGCTCATCCTTTCAGTCAAGGTAATCATTTTACCCACCTGCTCAGATTTGTCAACTAAGGAGGAATAATAGGACTTAAAGTTGAGGTTTTTATTGACATAAACAATAATAGCTCATTATTCATAACAAGATTGTCTTATTAACATATAGAATAGGTGTTTACATTTGTGTTAATTAGTTTGTATCTTTATTATTTGCATGTTTGCTAAAAGTGCTCATTAGGAAACGTAAGATTAGTACATTACAGGATAACATACTTTTTATTCACATGTTATTTTTGTAAGATTGGGAACCCCACAATCCTATGCAATAGATTCCAGAATGCAAATATTTGTCAAAACAAGTAGAAGTCCATAATAGTTAGTAAGAGGTATATGCATGTGGGACCATGTATCCAAGTTATAAAACTCAAGTTGTATATACTGACACATTTGACCTATTTTTGGTTATCAAACTAAATGGCGAGCCCGAGTTCAGGGGATATGGAAAATGACAGTGTGAGTTGTGTGGCTGAATCAGTTCCTACCAGAAGTTTATTAGTGGAAAACTCATCGGTTCATGTGAACTTACAAATTCAAAAGGATTAAATGAGTGAAACGAGGGTACGATAATCCAGTTATTGACCGTATTGATGATGACATTATTTTTTTAATGTGATTTTATCGAGCATTTTACTCCATTGATTATAAAGATTTTGTTAAGTATATAATATTTCTCTCCACAATAAAGTATATGGACTTTTCTTACGGTTATTAAGGGCATGACCTTATTTACATTTTATATTTTTTATTTGATGCAACATAGCCCAATTTGTTATAAACTTAATGTTCCTTTGTTTTAGATTACTGCGGTCAACATTATCCCATGTGGATTTTATCAAGTGTACATAAGCTTTAACATTTATCTAAGGGATTTTTTAAGTTTTATGCTAAGTTATGACATCATTGTTTACAAGCACCGATTGTCTATTCTATAACATGAATTTATATACAATTTTTAAAAACTAATATTTACTAAAACAAAAAAATGTAAACAATAATTACAAGGCATGTCCGCCCATCGAAAGGGTATGACTTGTGATAATTGTTTTCTTTTTTATTTTTGGTTCAATAAATAATTTGATAAATAATTGATTTACCTTCGCTTAAATTTTAGAAAAACACATTCATAAAATAAGCCCGCCCAATAAACAAATTTAAAAATCAATGTTTCAATAATAAACAAAATTAAAAAAAATCACAAGTCATACCCGCCCATTGGGCGGGTTTTGCAACTAGTATATATATATATATATAGTAACATAACCCGCCAGACGGGCGGTATCGTTCAATAAACCTTTGTTGAGACACTGTTTGGTCAGTTAAGTTCTAATGTTCGTGTTGTGTGTAAAACATAGAATCTTCGTTTCCTCTTTTATGTTCTGTATTCATGAACAGTTACATATATAATGTCCTGTTATAATCGTCTTTGTTAAAGCAAACCAACCTTTCACGAACCTATTTTCTACGTTAAAAGTCACAACCGAATCACCAGCTTTACGCTTTAACATCCACTACCTAAACCTAAGGCTACTTTATGAACACATATCACACATCTTCAAAATTTGACCTAATAAACATCGTCAATTAATAGATCTTTTAACACCTAAATCTAAGCACAATTAACAGACCTTCTTCTTTAAAATAAACTTTACAACATCCGTATCGTCCACATACTTCAACGATGCCACTTCCAAAACATAAACCTAACTTACAACCACACATCTCATCTAACTCACTACCAATTCAAATTCATTCAAAATCAGGTCACTACCATTGCAAAAACCTCGAATATAACCTAACTCTAAGCCGAGTATACAATCATTCTTCTCCGGAATTGAAGAATGTAAAACCCAAATCTAATAATTCAAACTAATTCAAAATCACACGATTGCAATCAATTAAAAAACCTCAAACGAAACCTAAAACTAATCACAGTAAAACCTCAAATTGTAAGCCGATTACATATTCATTCTTCTCCGAAACTGAGCATCGGCAATAAAACCTAAATCTAAGAATTCAAACTAATTCAAAATCACATCATTGTAATCACCTACAAAAACCATTAATAAAACATAAAACTAATCACAATAAAACCTAAATCTACTCGTATTAAATCCTTCTATACGCAACATCAAAATCACATTATTCCAATCATTTACAAAAACCTAGAATAAAACCTAAACTTTATTACAATATAACCTAAAACCTAAATCTACATGTATAGGCTCATATGATGTAATATATATATATATATATATAAATATTAAAATATAGTAAGTATATATGTATATTATATAAATATATGTAATGTAATATATATATGTATGTATATAAAATATGTATGTATATATATATATAATTCATATGGTTATATATATATTATTATACTATACGATATATATATAGTATATATGTACATATATAAAATACATAGATATTATATAAATATAATAATAAATTTGTATATATAATAAATAGATGTAATATATATATATATATATACATAATATATATATATACATACATATATACTATAAACATACCTAATATAAAAATACATACAAGAATATTATATATATACATATATACATAAATATATATAAATCAGATATATATATTTATACAATATATTTATATACAGATAATATATCAGAATATACAGATAATATATAATACATATATATTAGTATATATACCATATATATATATATATACATACATATATATATAACATACATATAATATATATATATATATATAAAATATTAACATCAAATGACCTATACATGTAGACTTTAGGTTTTAGTTATATGTAATAAAGTTTTTAGGTTTTATTCTAGGTTTGTGTAAATGATTGGAATAATGTGATTTAGATTTGCGTAGAAGGATTTTAAACAGTAGATTTAGGTTTTATTGTGATTATTTTTATGTTTTATTTGAGGTTTTGTAGGTGAATGCAATGATGTGATTTTGAATTAGTTTGAATTCCTAGATTTAGGTTTTATTGCCGATACTCAGTTTCGAAGAAGAATGAATGTGTAATCGGCTTACAGTTTGAGGTTTTATTGTGATTAGTTTTAGGTTTTGTTTGAGGTTTTTTAACTGATTGCAATCGTGTGATTTTGAATTAGTTTTAGTTATTAGATTTGGGTTTTACTCGGCTTAAAGTTAGGTTATATTCGAGGTTTGTGCAGCGGTAGTAATCTGATTGTGAATAAATTTGAATTAGTAGTGAGTTAGATGAGATGTGTGGTTGTAAGTTAGGTTTATGTTTTGGAAGTGGCATCGTTGAAGTATGTGGATGGTACGGATGTTGTAAAGTTTATCTTAGAGAAGAAGGTCTGTTAGTTGTGCTTAGATTTAGGTGTTAAAAAGATCTATTAATTGACGATGTTTATTAGGTTAAATTTTGAAGATGTGTGATATGTGTTCATAAAGTAGGTTTAGATTTAGGTAGTTGATGTTAAAGCGTAAAGCTGGTGATTCGGTTGCGACGTTTAAAGTAGAAAAATAGGTTCGTGAAAGGTTGGTTTGCTTTTAACAAAGACGGTATTCTCACACAGACAACTATATGTCACATTGTCAAGAATTAGACGAAAAAGAGGAATGAAGATTCTATGTTTACACAAACACGACAACCATTAAAACGGAACGACAAACATTTTCTCAAAAAAAGTTTTATGAACCGAACCCGCCCGTCGGGCGGGTTATGTTACTAGTATATATATATATATACAATAGTTGCAAAACCCGCCCAATGGGCGGGAATGAACTTGTGATTTTTTAATTTGTTTATATTGAAAACCTTGCTTTTAATTTGTTTATTGGGCGGGCTTATTTTATGAATGTGTTTTTCTAAAATTTAAGCGAAGGTAAATCAATTATTTATCAAATTATTTATTGAACCAAAAATAAAAAAGAAAACAATTATCACAAGTCATACCCTTTCGATGGGCGGACATGCCTTGTAATTATTGGTTTACATTTTTTGTTTAGTAAACATATAGTTTGTTTTTTAAAAATTGTAGTATAAATTCATGTTATAGAATAACAATCGGTCGCTTTGTAACAATGATGTCATAACTTCGTTAGCATAAAATTTAAAAAATTCCTTAGATAAATGTTAAAGCTTATGTACACTTGATAAAATCCACATGGGATAATCTTAACCGCAGTAATCTAAAACAAAGGAACATTAAGTTATAACAAATTGGGTCTATGTTGCATCAAAATAAATAACATGTTAGAATGTAATAAGGTCATGCCCTTAATAACCGTAAGAAAAGTCCTTAAAATTTATTGTGGATAGAAATATTAAATATTTAACGAAATCTTTATAATCAATGGAGTAAAATGCTCGATAAAATCACGTTAAAAAAATAATGTCATCATCAATACGGCCAATAACTGGATTATCGTCCCCTCGTTTCACTCATTTAATCCTTTTGAATTTGTAAGTTCATATGCACCGATGAGTTTTCCACTAATAAACTTCTGGTAGGAACTGATTCAGCCACACGACTCACACTGTCATTTTCCATATCCCCTGAACCCGGGCTCGCCATTTAGTTTGATAACTAAAAATAGGTCAATGTGTAAGTAATATACAACTTGAGTTTTATAACTTGGATACATGGTCCCACATGCATATACCTCCTACTAACTATTATGGACTTCTACTTGTTTTGACAAATATTTGCATTCTGGAATCTATTGCATAGGATTGTGGGGTTCCCAATCTTACAAAAATAACATGTGAATAAAAAGTATGTTATCCTGTAATGTACTAATCTTACGTTTCCTAATGAGCACTTTTAGCAAACATGCAAATAATAAAGATACAAACTAATTAACTACAAGTAAACACCAATTTATATGGTTATGACAATCTTAATATGAATATGATCTATTATGTTTATGTCAAAAACTCAACATAAAGTCCTATTAGATTCCCTCCTTAGTTGACAATCTGAGCAGGAAATTGATTACCTTGGACTAAAAGATCGAAGAAAACTAATAGAAAGCTCCATATACATCTTCCATTGTTTTAGTTCGATCAATCATTTGCGCTCTATGACCTGAAATTTAAGTCTCATTGGAAAATTTAAGAATAACTATTCTTACGATTGTAGAATATAATGACCAAGTTAATGTATAGTTTTTAGCTTTAACGCCAAAAATTTACCAACTCTGGTTTTCACCCCGCATCTAAAAACTTCCATATTATTGTAGCACAAGCTAGTTTATGCAATTCGACAACCTAATGAAAAATATCCACATTTTAGATCATAATAGATAATAAGAAAAATATATAGCTTCATAACTATTAATAGCTAGCATCCAGTTTATGTTGTGTACCTGTTGTATTGCTAAAAAACTAAAGTAGCTAGATTTAGGATGAAATATTAAGTTCAATGAGCCGTGACTCAATAGTATTCTTTTATGTGTATATGGTGAACTGCTCATTACCTTTGGATGCAAGCATGTAGCAAACTAATTACTCCGTATGATTTAGGATGAAATATTTAGTTCTTAATTGCTTATTGAAGTGATTATTACTACCTAATGCATATTTATGCTAAAATACCTCTAAATACTATATCAGCAAACTTTAAAAATTGGGGCTTAAATCAGATGAAGAGCTCAGAACAGATCTCATTGGTCTAAATACAGTTCAGAATTGTTTAATGGCGAAGCACTTCTTACAGTAAAGAAACAGCAGCAACCATGGCATGCTTCTCTGCAACTACCTCCATCAAGAAGTGTAGCTTTCATACCGACAAATGCTTCATCTTCAACAGTGTATCCATGTAAAATAGCACTATGACCTGCATATTTCAATCCAAATCACTTTATGTAAATAAGAAATGTATAACCTCATTGCGCCATGCTTTATACGAATAATTTTAAAGCAAGGTCGTCGCACATTACTCACCGACAGTCACATTATCGCCAATCATTGTGGGATGCACTTTTCCAGGTAGATTAGATTTTGCAACATGCACAAGTGAGTGGTCCTGAATGTTTGTGCCAGATCCAATACTAATGTTGTTCACATCACCTATATACATAAGCATATTCATCAGCATGCATACAATTTCACAGATCTATCATCAAAATAATATTTATATAAGAAAACACAAAGATAAGAAGTCCACAATTAGAAACGCTATTGGGATTGGCATATTATTTAAACATTAAAAAGTATATGTAAAATATTGTTATTGTTTTTCCTTATTTTAAGCTCAAAGCAACACACCAGCATTAAGAGTTGTTATAATAAAAAGAAACATAGGTGGTTTGCATGCGTGCCTTAGGAAATATGAATACCCCTCATTGTCTGAATCAATTCAAGCTTGCTTTTTTACCAATTTAATCAAATAGTTCACTCTGTTTCAGATGTCCATAAACAATCATATGGTGTGTAACGCAACACTAAATGCAGATACAAAGACAATATTATCTAAAGCAATAAACAATGTCCTTGCAATACGATTACCATGAACGACTTCCACTAATTTATTGTCGACAGAAAGCATATAACAACTGCTGAAGGTATTAAGTTAAATGTACGGGTCCAACCATACAGAGACAAACAAGTTAACTTTCAAAGCTGTATATGCTCTATAATGTTTTTTTAGAAATATTATATATTACTAGGTTACAATAAAGAGTCTAATTAGTAAATCAAACTTGCAACTATTTGAAAATGAAATTACAAAAACCAAAATTCCACCCATATAGAAATACCTGTTGAGTAAGTTTTAGGTACCGATTTTTTGCAAAGTGCTTCTCGTTTGTTTGTGCTGACCTGGAAGCAGCTGATAAAAGTTATATAAGATTTGTCAATAAGATGTATAACAATTAAAATATGCATACACATGTGAATATAAAATCATTTTTTCTGCTTAAATTCAGAAGAGAGAATTTACCAAATGTATTCAGCAATGATCTTAATAATGTGAACTGTGAGATTTTATGCATTATACTAATCCATATTTTAGAGGGCCAATAATGTGTACCATGTTTATTGAGCGAGGAACCCAGATCATTCCAAGTGGACCACCTCGTGTGTCATTCGTGTACATAGAGCTGTACCATACTGCGTTTATAGTTATTGATATTCCAGTGGCTCAAGAAATCATAGCTGCTGAAAATGTTCAAACAAAAAATCAAGTAAGCTTAGACTATCGACTAGGTCATGTAGCCAAATTATGTTAAAAACGACCCACCTGCTAATATCTCATATATTTAGTACCTGGTGGCAGGTAATAAATATATGAGATATTAGCAACCAAAATTGTCTTGAAACATTATGCTAATATCTCAGATTTCAAGTACCTCATCAATGTACTCAAAGTTCACCACCTAATGATCACACAACAAAATCAATAACAAAATTGCAATATATATTAGTAATCAAGTAATATATCTGTTTGCCACAATATTCAATTAATAATGGGAACAAAGACAACCTTAAATAGTTTCAAAAATCCATCTTCTGCTTCATCCATAGCAATATTTTCTTCTTTAGTGTCATCACGATTAAGCAATCTATGCAAGCATGAGCAAGTAAAAGCGTTAAAACAAAAATGAAGAGATTATTAATTATACCTATTGTGAAAAAATGACTCAAATGGTGTACCTTTCTGCTCCACCCATAGTCTCTACCAATCTTTTAAAAAGCTTCATAGGGAGAGAATAGGGCTTGAGAATCCCGCAAAAATATAACAAAATCAACATTGAAAAGGCAGCCATTATCAATCATACAACCCTAACCTGTGGTATTTCTCCCAGAGACTAAAACCAAACCGCTCTTTGGCATGCAATATTACTCTCAAGCTCAAACTACATTATAGATTTATTCACAATAACATTAGTAATGCTACATAAATATATATTACACAGATAGGTTGCATGCTGATAATACCTTCGAGATCTGTTTGCCTTGGTCCGAACAGTAACATCATAACATAATAGGTAAAGATAAAAATTTAGACCCATTTACTTGTTAACACGTAAATTTGGAGTTTTCTTATCTTTTATGTCTCGATAATCAAAATTTCAAAATCATCTTTATCATAGTCGTGTTGACAATAATAGAATTGCAGAATTAGTTCCATCATATACCTTTTTCTGTCCTTTCTTGGACGGCATCACAGACTAGGTTTTTGTTAGTCCAAGACATGTTTTATATGACACAACTTCTTCCCAGAATAACCAATGATAGACATAGAGGGTTAAGTAATGTTCAAGTATAGTATAAATGTTAATATCTGCTAGGCAAGAATGTGCACCATGTTAGGATGTGACTGTAAACTGCATTCCAAGGCAACGTGATATACACATGTATCATCACATAATGGATCTGTTTAGCAAATTAAATGGTTGAAACACACAAGAATCTTATTTACAATGAAAACCATAAGTATGTATATGCATTCAAGAGAAGCACCTCATGTGACAACTGTGCTTTGAGCAGGTTAGTCAATCGTTAGTATTGATTTGAGTTTCATTATGTGTTATTTTATAATAATTTATGTGGTTAGAGTGCAATCTATGTGAGTTGGTGTTATCAATCGTGATTGTGATCGTCTCATTTTGATTGAATTTATGATGTAATATGGTATTTTATTTGTTCACAATTTGTGTGGAGACTTTTTTGTGACAATGATATGATGTAAAATATTTTTTTTTTATACGTGTGTACGTATTTATATGTATATGTATACGTATTTAGATAATAGGAATTCGCGAGAATAGAAAATTTAGTTTAGAAGTTTAGTTACTATATTCTAGTATTATTAAGTTAGAGAAATAAAGTATGAAATGAATTTATTTTTATTTTTTTGGTATTTAAAACTAGTTTTATTTAGAAGGATGTCTAAATAAATAAAGGTTTTTATAAAAATAACAAAATTAAAGGGTTTTTGTGTAAATAATAATAAAGAAAAAAATAAATAAAAATATAATTAGGGGTGTTTGACCGATCAGTGGAAAAAAAGAAAAATAAATAGTTTTATTAGGAAACAAATTAGTGTTAGATAGGGATTAGGAATATTGGTGTAGCCTATAAATACAAAAACCTCTCCTCCCTATTCTTTTTAATATCCGGTTAAACCAAGAGCAGAGGAAAAAAATAATTTGTATTCAAGATCCAAGTGGTGGTTCGTGTTAATTAATCGAAGGTTTTAGGTATGTTCATAAACTTTAATTGTTTTATTTTCTTTTTAATTCATGTAACAATAAAGTGATAGATAAATTAGGGTTTCATAAAATTTATAAATTAATGATGTTAAACTTAATTAGAAGTGTTAGGGTTTAATTAGGATCATATTGATTATTCGTTAAGTTATTAATGCGATATAATGAGATTTAGGGTTGAGCAGAATTTTGAGTCATCTTGTTCAAATGTTATCTCATGATTGGTAACAAGATTTTTGATGAATCTTATGTCTATTGATAAGTTCAGATAGTCTAGTTTCTAAAAAGTCCAGCTCCGAAAGGTTTTGAGGTAGGGAAGTTAGTCAAATAATTTTCGCAAGAAAAGTTGTCAAAATAGTAAATTCGAGTCAGATTTGGGTCTGATTTCGGGGAGTAAAACCACTACTAAAAATTTCCAAATTTGGTATCCAAAAATACAAGAGTCATATTTTGGAGTTTATAACACTTCAGTTCGAAGGGCTAGCGATAAAACATTTTCTAAGTATTTTTAAGGACGTCAAACTTTTTGGTGTGCGTTCAGATCCGAATCTGAGTACTTTGTAAAGATGAATTTTTATAAAATAGTTCCACTTAGTATTATTTTTTCTAAAAAATCATAGTAGCTCACAACTCATTGGGGAGCTATGGGATGTAAGGATAACCATCAATTAGGTGTTTTAGTATTTTATTTGTGATCATGGAATACTATAAATTTTCTGCCAAAAACTAAAAAAGTAGAAGATAATGGGGTTTAATGGTTATATAGCGTATGAAAATGATTATGGGCGATTATATAAAAATAATAAACTTAGTGTAAGGTTTAGAAGTCCATCATATGATTGTTACATTGGCTTGGGCATATTAGTCTAACCGAGTGTGTAACTTGTGTTTTGTTGTGTTTAGATTGTGTGCAAGATTTTGTCAAGTAGCTGGCTATTCAAGTGAGTTTCATAGTCCCATTTTTACTATGTTTTCTTGGGATGGAAATGATGCAAAATATGTTTTGAAATGTTTTGATTGCTGTGATTATGTGGTTTAAGTTACTCATGGACTTTTAAGTAGCTATTATATGTTATGTTGCATGTTGTATGATGTTGCATTGGTCTTCGCCTACTTTGTGGGTAATGAGATTATTTTGGCCTACATTTGTGTGGGTAAGAACCTGTGTGGATAACGGTAGCCAAAGGGTCTGGGATAGGGTATATCATTCCTGAACCATGACCTATATTTGGTGGTTTGGATTGGGGGACACGTTCCGTCCCAATGAGGTGAAAGTTGAGTTGGCATGAAATGCTAGCATGTATAATAGCCAGCTTATTTGTCCTGCCATTTTTATTTTTTTTATAATCACAGTAATTGATTTAAATCTTGTATTGGTGTCGTAAAACCTATGACTCTCACCAACCATTGCGTTGACGTTTTAAGCATCATTTTTCAAGTGAGCGTTATAAAGGTGTTGAAGTTAATAAAAGTGGCTAGAGAGACCGTTAGGATGGCATTGGAAGTTCTCATTTGATTTTTTATTTCATAATTGTTTGCATAGAATTCTGAAATATGTTATTTAGGTTTTAATAGGGTAGTGATACATTGTCTTTTATGATGAGACCCCTTTTTTGATTAATACATCATGCTTACTTTGTTTTCGGCTAATTGGTCATGACAAATCGGTCATTTATATTTATTATAATGCATATAGTGATCTCTATATTGTAGACATCCTCGAGCCCCCATTGTGTTGTGATGATATCCAGGATGTTACGCTCGTTATCCACCTTGGCGGGTGTACAATTGGTATCAGAGCCATTAGTTATAAGGAAAAAAATTAGTGGTTTGACCTAGATACTATAATCCCTAGGAAGACCTTTATATAGACGCATTCTAGGGCTTAAGTGTTTAGTATTATAACTATTATGCTTTTCCTTAATTATATAGGTTTTAGTATCTTATTTTGTCTAATTTTATTTGGCTATTTTGTCTACTACTATATAATATATATATATATATTATATATATATATATATTAAGATATCTATAATATATATATATACTATATATATGATATTATACTTTTCATTTTGGGAACTAATAGTATATACTCTTTCCTTATTATTTTAGTCATGTTCTCTCACTAAACGTAATAGAATCTATGTGTTTAGCTATTTCTCCCTTATCCGTAAGAAGTTTTGTTAGGGAACCATTTTCCTAATTGGACTTAAGCGCTATAGAGATCCAAAAGAGGAGCCAATTGAGAAGGAGCCTCTTATGGAACTAAAGGAGATAGGGTAGTTGATCGCTTGTCAAATGCTCGTAGTAGGCATGGACCCTTCGAGTCGGGTGACTCTTGCGAAGGCAAAGTCAAACCCAAGCGAGGCCCAACATAAGTTTATTCCGTCTTTTACCTCGTCACAATGCTATTGATTATTTCTTTTGGATATTTTGTATTTTGGAGGCACTGCGAGACTTTCGTTCCTTTATGTCATTTCGATTTTATCTTTATATAAGTAAGTATTTCTTTGATGGAGCATCCTTTCTGTATTATATTGGAGTGGTTTAAGATGTGCAATGTGGTATATGTGTTTATATGTGCGTTATCATTGAGAGGTGTAGTCTTGGAAGTAAGTATACGTGCGAAAGGATACAATTATAATTATGGTGGCCAACATAATTATAAAGGCATCACACACGTAAAATTGTGACCATGATTGCATTGATCGGTGTTTGTTTGTTAGTTGGTAGTGTAAGATGTTATATTATGTGCGGTTGTAATATGAATAGTTATGAAGTTAGTAAGTTTTCCTTCTATCTATCGCTTGCGGATACCCCGGATACCCGTTATTACTATTATTACGATTATTGAGTTTGTTCGTCTGCTCGATTATTCGCTCAGATATATAACCCTCATTTTAGCATTCCTTGTTCATACCATGATGTTATGGATGATCTAACTTTTCTATTCGGCGTCTTGATGAATATTGGTTGTTCGGATGTGCTTCTTTAGATATTGGTACGTTCCATTGGTTCTTTCATTGTATTGATTACTCGTATGAGTATCAAAATTTTATTTTACACGCTAATTGTTCCTAAAATATTAGTTCGGATCATTACTCAGTTCTTTATATATCCTTTGGTTTTCGTAACATGTTGCGACATGTTAGTACCGACATTTTTCTATGGTTTTTTTCTTTTGATCGTAAGTACGGATTAGTCTTTACATTCTTCTTTTGGTTCGTAATGTCTTCGTATGAATTTCTCTTGTGCATGTTTGCTTCACTGTTATTCTGACTATATGGTTCATGGTACTTTCTTTTGCTTTCAAATAATAAAATTTTGTTAGAGTCTTTACGGTATTTTACAATCTCTTTTGGTATTACAATGTCCTTGTTTGAGTCACATATTTTATATTAATGTCGAATTATGAAAACCGTTTAAAGTATATCTTGATGGTGTTTGGTGAAAACTATTTTAAAATGATTTTATGAATACAACACTTTTATGGAAATGTCTCTTAATGTTTTTTTTAAAAACTATGTTTACAATAAATTTTGAAACAATATGATAATTGGTTGACTGACAAAACTATTTTTTTAGATAATATTTATGAATAAGATATGATAATATTTTTTTATATGCTTGTTTTTGATAAATTTTATAATTATAAAAAGGATGTTTAAAGTAATTTATATGGGTAAGATGCGATACACTGTTAAATATCTGTCTCTGGATTTTATAAAAACCATGATTAAAATGAATTTTAATAAAGATTATATTTAAGACGATATTTTTTTAAAGAATGTTTTTTATATAATTAAAACGACTTTCTTTATTATTATAAATTGATTTTTATAAAAACATTATTTAGTTGGTTCTTTCGAGTAAAAGTCGGTTATTGGTATAAGAATCCTATCTTTTCATTTATCAATCTGGATACGTATTGTTATTCGTTATGTGTTTATTTTGTCGTGGTACGCTTGTTGATTCTTTCGTTTGCGTTTTCTATCGGTACATATATTCTATCCTTGAATGAAACAACAAGGGCTTAATATGACACTTTGGTATTCTACATATGGAAGAATTAAAAGCTGGAAGATTTGCATGAAGATATGCATTGAAAAGTCAAAGATATCAAAGATAGCCTCTTTAGTACTCTAGGTTTTCTTGTAAACCCTATATATAAAGGGTATTAGGCGTCTAGTTATTGGCATCCAGAAACATAGAACTCTCAATGAGAGTCGTCTAGAAAAAGGTGTGTGTACACACGTTTAGATAGTTAGTAGTTAGTTTATTAGTTAGTGTAGCCCCAAGATATAGATTTGGGGCTAAGATGAATAAAGAAAAACCTTGAAAACATCATTGTTCTTATTGTTATTATTTCGTTGCAAAATTGTTTATCTTTGATGTTTGTAATCCTAGATTAGATCTAAACAATCTGAGTCTTAAACGATCTAAGGGGTCATAACAGACTCCACAATTGATATCAGAGCCATGTGGCTCGTGATATCTAGGATCTACAAGGTTTTTGGTATCGTGTTCTTGAAGAAAAGAAGGTACAAATCTCTATTTGGTGATTTTGGTGAAGTTAGGGTTTTTGCGACACTTTAAAGCGTCGTCTTTATACTTAAAAAAAGGACGACTATGATTATTTTTGTTTGAAGTCGAGTTGGTGAAAACTAAGGTTTTTCATTAAACCATAATCTGGTCAAACTGTTTTGGTCGTTTATTGGTTAAAGCAGCAGGTTATAGCAGCAAAGCGTAACAAGAGACAACACGTGTACAAAAAGGAGGCATCGTTGATTTATGGTGTTTGAACAGTATATGTCATGATGGTACTGATGCTTGTTCATTTTTACTGATTGAGAACAAACACTACTCACTACTGCTCGTTATTTAGTTAATGATGCTGATTAATATTTAATACTGCTTGGAGTTTGTTAATACTGCCAAGGACATGCGTTTATACAGCTAAGGTATTCTAATACTGCCCAATTATGAGTTAGTATTGTTGGGCTTGTATTCAGATTTGGTTAGTACTGCTATGGTGTTCGTTAGTACTGCTTGATTTAAGGGGAAGTAAGTTTGTACCGTTCTCGAATACTTTGTACTGCTATGTTAGCAGTTAATACTGTTCGTGTCTACTTTGTACTGCTGGCATAAAAAGTTAGTACTGCCAGCTTTGATTAGTGCTGTCATTGAAAGATTAATGCTGCTAGTATTATGGATATGTGTTAATACTGCCAGAAGAGTATTACTACTGTCAAGTTTATTTTGTATGTTTGTACTGCTAGCATATAGCAGTTAATACTGCTAGGCTTCTTTTGGTAGTTAATACTACTTGGGATTGAATGGTTTATGCTGCCAAGTAGTAAAAGACACATGGAATATCACACGTTTGGAAAGTTGAAAGTGTGAAAAACAGTTTTATGTTAAAACTGTTAGTGCTATCCAAGATGTTATTACTACTTCTTGCTTTATCAGATATCAGATAGTTCATGGATTTGGATCTCGGACAAAACTATTCATTCTCAACAGTTTATTCTTATTGATTTTATGGCTCGTTTTAGAGATTTATTAAAACAGTGATTATGAAGATGATTGATTATCACCTATTTGATTTTGTAGTTGAGTTTCACGGATGCATGTTCTTATTATATCTTAAAGTGGGTGTTACACTTTAAAGATAACTTGTTCATTTTATATGGTGTTGATGAAGACTTGAAGAATCTAGCAATGTGTGATTTTTCTTATGATGCTCAATGCTCACATTCGCTATCACTTAAAGGAGTTACGTTGTAGTGCTCAGTGTCTCATCTAGTTGAGGATTATTTCAAGAGGTTGCGGTCTACTTATACTTTTGTGATTTGTAGTATGAGTTCGACGTCACGTGATTTTTTTTGGGTTGTTGGACGCATTTGGGTCTCGAACGATGATAAAGTTTATGGTTTGTTTTGGAGAGTATTATGAAGACATTTGATGCAATGGCTTTTTAATCAATTATGTGACAAGGGTAACCTTTTTGTTACGTACAAACAAGGATTGCAAGTAGATCGCCGGCTGAGGCAACAGTCACATAAGAGAGGATGATGTTATTGCACTTAGATGATTTTCATTAATAATTACTATTTGAAGCCAACTGATTTCGTGATTCAAAGAGATGGTTAGCATACTTTCAGGGGAAGCTTATTGTTAACATGTTTAACCATCTACATGTACCACTTAAGGGGAAGTGTTCACAAGTTGCTTATCTACAGAAGACCCCTATTAGATGATTACAAAAAGGGGAAGAAGATTACAGGTTTATTGATTTGCAGCTTATTATATGTGGTGGCATATTTAAGAAGATCTTAAGTCAAGGGGAAGCATTAAAGATTGTTTCATTCATAAAGATAGTTTTGTAATATCAAATAAGGGAAGATTGTTGGGTTTATTGATTTGATGATTACAAAACTACATATGCTTAAATGAAGACGAATGAAACAACAAGAGATTAATATGACACTTTGGTATTCTATATATGGAAGAATTAAAAGCTGGAAGATTTGCATGAAGATATGCATTAAAAGTCAAAGATAGCTTCCTTAGTACTCTAGGTTTTCTTGTAAACCATATATATAAAGGGTATTAGGCGTCTGGTTATTGGCATCCAGAAACATAGAACTCTCAATGAGAGGCGTCTAGAAAAAGGTATGTGTACACACGTTTAGATAGTTAGTAGTTAGTTTATTAGTTAGTGTAACCCCAAGATATAGATTTGGGGATGAGATGAATAAAGAAAAACCTTGAAAACATCATTGTTCTTATTGTTATTATTCCGCTTCAAAATTGTTTATCTTTGATGTTTGTAATCCTAGATTAGATCTAAACAATCTGAGTCTTAAACGATCTAAGGGGTCATAACAGACTCCACGGTACGCTTGTTGATTCTTTCATTTGCGTTTTCCTATTGGTACATATATTCTATCCTTTCTTTTAAGGATTCTTATGACATTTTATCCGCATCTATTTACAAATGTGAAATCCTTTAGATGTTTTCTGGCCTTTGATTCGATATTCGTTTGCTATCCTATTCGATAGTTCATAACCCTTAAGATTCATTTGATATACATTTTATTAGATCAAGTCACTCTCTGTGGGGAGCACCTGTGTTGTTCAAGAAGAAGGACGGTTCATTTCAAATGTGCATAGACTATCGAGAGTTGGACTAGCTGACCACCAAGAATCTCCTCAGGATCGACGACTTGTTCGACCAGTTACAAGGTTTGCGTTATTTCTCTAGGATAGATCTTCGATCTGGTTATCATCAGTTGAGAGAGTGCATGAAGAAGATATTCCAAATACTGCCTTTAGGACACGGTATGGACATTTTGAGTTACGGTTATGCCTTTTTGGATTAACCAATGCACCAGCGGTTTTTATGGACTTGATGAACCGGGTGTGCAAGCCGTATTTAGACAAGTTTGTCATTGTTTTTGTTGATGATATCTTGATCTACTCAAAGTCTAAGTAGGAACATGAGGTTCATTTGAAGTTGTTGTTGGAGCTGCTGAAGAAGGAGAAGTTGTTTGTCAAGTTTTCCAAGTGTGAACTCTGGCTATAAGAAGTTTATTTTCTCGGACACGTGGTTAACAGTAATGGAATTCACGTGGACCCTAGTAAGATAGAGGCAGTGAAGAATTGGAAGGTACCTAAGACACCATCCGGGATACGATCATTCTTGGGATTGGCAGGTTACTACTGACATTTCATCGTAAATTTTTCTAAGATTGCTAAACCCCTTACTTCACTGACTCAGAATAATCGGAAGTTGGAGTAGGCCAAGGAACAAGAGGAAGCTTTTCAGACGTTGAAGGGCAATTTGTGAAATGAACCAATATTTTCATTGCCTGATGGATCCAAAGAGTTTGTAGTTTACTACGACGCGTCGAATCAAGGATTAGGTTGTGTACTCATGCAAAGAGGCAAGGTAGAGAACGCGACAGCAGAAATGTTGTGTGGCCTGGACCAACTAATGGAAAGGAAGGAAGGTGGAGGTATGTATTTATTATGGGTTCCATTAATAGGTGATGTAAGGACATTAATGATGGACAAGGCTCATGCATCAAGGTACTTAGTACATTCGGGAGGGGATAAGACGTACTATGACCTTAGAGATATGCATGGTGGCCATGTATGGAGAAGGACATTGCTACCTATGTTAGCAATTGTTTGACTTGTTTAAAGGTGAATGCTGAAACATCATAGACCTTCGGGTTTATTGTAACAACTAGAGATACCCGAGTGGAAGTAGGATATAATAACTATAGACTTTATTACAAGGTTGCCAAGATCAAGTAGTGGGTATGATACGAATTGGGTAATAGTCGATAGACTGACTAAGGTATGCCCATTACATGGTAGTACGTGAAGATTTTAAAATGGAGAATTTGGCGAGACTTTACACTAATGAGATAGTAACAAGGCATGGAGTGCATGTGTCGATCATCTCAGATCGTGGTGGAAGATTTACTTCGCGGCTTTGGTAGACATTGCAGAAGGCATTGATAACACGGCTAAAACATGCGTACGACTTATCATCCTTAAATGGACGGACAAAGTGAGCGTACCTTTCAGGATTTGAAGGATATGTTGAGAGCGTGCGCGATCGATTTTTTTTGAATGGGAATGTTCACCTACCGATACTGAATACCTCTTATAATAATAGTTATCATTCGAGTATTCGATGTGCTCCGTTTGAAGCACTGTATGGAAAGAAATGTAGGTCGCTTGTTCTGTAGGCTGAAATTGGAGAAAGTAGTTTGATTGGGTCCGAGTTGGTACAAGAGACAACCGACAAGGTAGTCTTGATCAAGGAGAAGCTCAAAGCGGCAAAAGATTGTCAAAAGAGCTATGTTGGCAATATGCGTAAACATTTAGAGTGGAAGTTGGTGATAAAGTGATGTTAGAAAGTGTCTCTGGAAGATACTGCATTTGAGAAAAGAAAGAAATGTTAGTCACCAAGAATATGTGACCATTTGGATCATTAAAGGATCGATCTTTGGCCATTGATTAAGATTGTCTCAATAATTTAGTAGTATATTTGATGTGTTTCAAATTTAAAGTAGTATTGGACGGATGCAAATATGCACGTGCCTTTGGAAAGAATTAAGGTACACAAAACTCTTTGTTTTGTGGAAGAACCTGTCAAGACTATCGATTGTGAGGTTAAAAGTTTGAAGCCTAGTAGGATTTCGATAGTTAAAGTTTGTTGGAACTCGAAGTGAGGTTATGAGGATTTTATGAAAACTAAGTATCCATACGTACTCATTTATCAAGTTATAGTTGGAAGTACTAATTAAAGTTGGGTACATAGGGTTACTGGTAGACCTTAGTGCACCATTAAAATGTTGCTTATTTGGTTTGGTAATGTTATAGTATTGAATAAACTCGAAGTCGAGCAATTCTTTTTAAAAACCTTTGACCTTTGTAACAACTTAAACTTAGAATCCAAGACAATCGTTTGATGAGTTGCGGGGTTAGGTTATGAATGAAGTTGTTACACAACTTAAGGTTTTTGACGAGTTTCCTCGAAGACGGGCAATGTTCATGTAGTTGGAAGTTCATTTTTGCTTAGAGTTGTTATACTGATATTTGTACCCTTGTATGGGCAAGCGAAAGTGTTAAGGCCAGTTGGGTTTCCGATCGTGAAAGTTAGATGAGATTCAAAGCGTGGCCCTAAGTTTTCATGGGAACGCGAGGACCATATGAAAGCTAGGTATCCCTAACTGTTTGTTGCTAATACTGGTGAATCTAGTAGTTAAATCTCGGGACGAGATTTCCCTAAGGAGGGGATACTGTGACAACTGTGCTTTGAGCAGGTTAGTCAAACCGTGAATATTGACTTGAGTATCATTATGTGCTATATAATTATGTGTTTATGTGATCTTATGTGAGTTTGGCTATCAATCCAATGGACGTGATCTTCCAATCATGATGAGTTTAATAGTTTTGTATCGCATTGCATTGTGTTCACAGGTTTAGTGACAATGAGAATGAGGTATAATTCTATGTGTGGTACTATCTATATGTGTATGTATACATATTTATATCTTTAAGTGTTAGTAGTTAGTAAAATTAAAAGTTAAGTTTAGAAAATATAGAAACTAGAACTTAGTTTTATTAAGTTAGTAAAATAAAATTAGAAATGAAAATTATTTATAGTCACTTAATTTAGTTTTAATTTAAAAGGTAGAATAAAAGGTTTTTATAAAAATGTCAAAATTAAGGGTTAAATATGTAATTAATAATAATTAAATAAATAAAAAATATATGGATAACATATATATATATATATATATATATATATATATATATATATATATATATATATATATACACTAGTTATGTAACCCGCCCGACGGGCGGGTTTGTTTCTATTTTTTAAAATTTTAAGTGTGTATCTATTGGATGTTTAAGACGACGTGTGTGAATTCTATTGTAATTCATATAAAGTTAACTGTGCCGTCTTGATGCATCTGAATACACCTTGTTTTATTTTCAACCTGTTTGATCTGTTTCATTTTGAGTTGAATCTCTTAGCTTAGCCCATTTGACCTCTTATAGATCATTTATTCAAACATAACACAAACCAGGCGGATGGATAAATCGGTCAAAACTGCCAGCTTTATAAATTTAAGATCGTATTAGAAAGTGTAAGTAGACAACCGAATAGGTTGATGGTCTTCAGTCGGACAAAACTTATTTTGTTTGACAATGTCCTTTAAATATTGAATGGCAACGAAGGATTGAAGATACCATACGTTTTTTAGCAACTTAAGCACAGCAATCATTATCTTTTCCCTCATCTTTAACATAGGTCCATTGTTTTAAAGGAATGCCCTAAGAAAATACCATAAAAAGAAACCTTGTAATTTCATAAACTTGTGGAACTAACTGAAATTCTTGTATGTTGTCAACTAAACAAAGTAAATTAACTTTAATTTTGAAAGGTGGAAAGTGTGATAGTTCTGGAAATGTGAACCAAACCTTTTTCACCACAAGTGATGTTCTCCCATACTCTTGGAAGTGCCAGTTGCCATGATAAATCAGCTTCACAATCAGTTGGTGGCAAGGATGAGCTCGATCCAACTTTGGTGTAGATCGACATGTTTGGTAAAAATAGTGCTTTTTTTAAATTGACACCTAAAAGAACAATGTAGTTAATAAAAGCTCTGTGTGTGTCAATACAAGTGTTGTATGTGACTCAAATCATTACCATGACCAGCACATGTGTACACCAGCTACGGGAAGAGCAATTATAGGTCTCTCACAAGCATGGAATTGAACAACCATACCTATAATATGAGTTGAGTCAAAAGGATCAAAGAAGGAAAAATATATTAGCAAGTTTGACCCATCTACTACAAAAGGTACTTGTGGTTCAAATGTCCCTTTTTATGGAGATGTGTGTACTTCTTTCTAGCCAATGTTAGTCCATGGAGTCTCAATGTTTTGTTGTGTTTAAATTGTGTGCAAGATTTTGTCAAGTAGCTGAGCATCAGGTGAGTTTCATAGTCCCATTTTACTATGTTTTTTTGGGATGGAAATGATGCAAAATGTGATTTGAAACGTTTTAATTGTTGTGATTATGTGGTATAATTAATGCATGGACTATTATGTAGCTATTATATGTTTATGTGATGCATGTCGTATGACATCCATGGTATAAGAACCCTATCTTTTCATTTATCAATCTTGATATGTATTGTTATTCGTTATGTGTTTATTTTGTCGTGGTATGCTTGTTGATTCTTTCGTTTCAATCGGTACATATATTATATCCTTCCTTTTAAGGATTCTTATGACATTTGATCCGCATCTATTTCCATATGTGAAATCCTTTAGATGTTTTCTAGCCTTTGATTCGATATTCATTTGCTACCCTATTCGATAGTTCGTAACCCTTAGGATTCGTTTGATATAAGTTTTATTTGATCAAGTCACACTCTGTGAGGAGCACATGTGTTGGTCAAGAAGAAGGAAAAGTTGTTTGCCTAGTTTTCCAAGTATGAATTCTGGCTACAAGAAGTGCGTTTTCTCAGACATATGGTTAACAACAATGATATTTACGTGGACTCTAGTAAGATAGAAACAATGAAGAATTAAAAAGTACCTAAGACGCCATCCGAGATATGATCATTCTTGGGATTGGCAGGTTACTACCGACGTTTCATAGTAAATTTTTCTAAGATTGCTAAACCCCTTACTTTACTGACTCAGAAAAATAAGAAGTAGGAGTGGGCCAAGGAACAAGAGGAAGCTTTTCAGATGTTGAAGGGCAATTTGTGAAATGCACCAATATTGTCATTGCCTGATGGATCCAAAGAGTTTGTAGTTTACTGCGACGAGTCGAATCAAGGATTAGGTTGTGTACTCATGCAAAGAGACAATGGTAGAAACGCGACAGAGAATTGTGAATGGCCTGGATCAAACTAATGGATAGGAAGGACGTGGAGATATGTATTTATATTATTGGGTTCCATTATATAGGTGCTGTAAGTACATTAATGATGGACGAGGCGCGTGCATCAAGGTACTTGGTACATTCGGGAGCAGATAAGATGTACTATGACCTTAGAGATATGTATGGTGGCCATGTATAGAGAAGGATATTGCTACCTATGCTAGCAATTGTTTAACTGGTTTAAATGTGAATGCTGAAACATCAAAGACCTTTGGGTTTATTGTAACAACTAGAGATACCCGAGTAGAAGTAAGATATTATAACTATAGACTTTACTACAAGGTTGCCAAGATCAAGTAGTAGGTATGATACGAATTGGGTAATAGTCGATAGACTGACTAAGGTATGCCATTACATGGTAGTACGATGAGATTTTAAATGGGAGATTGCGAGACTTGCCACTAATGAGAATAGTAACAAGCCTGGAGTGCATGTGCCGATCATCTCAGATCGTGGTGGAAGATTTACTTCGCGGCTTTGGTAGACATTGCAGAAGGCATTGAGAACACGGCTAAAACATGCGTACGACTTATCATCCTCAAACGGACGGACAAAGTGAGCGTACCATTCAGACTTTGAAGGATATGTTGAGAGCGTGCGTGATTGATTTTTTTACTCATCTACCCTTAACTGAGTTTTCTATAATAATAGTTATCATTCGGGTGTTTGATGTGCTCTATTTGAAGCGTTGTATGGAAGGAAGTGTAGGTCACATGTTCTTTGGGCTGAAATTAGAGAAATTCGGTCGATTGGACCAGAATTGGTACAAGAGACAACAAATAAGGTGATATTGATTAAAGAAAAGCTCAAAGCGGCTAGAGATTGCCAAAAGAGCTATGTTGGCAATATGCGTAAACATTTAGAGTTGAAGTTGGTGATAAAGTGATGTTGGAAGTGTCGTCTTGGAAAGAAGTAGTGCATTTTGGAAAGAAAGAAATGTTAGCACCAAGATATGTGGGACCATTTGAGATCATTAAAGGGAGCGGTTCTATGACCTATTGATTAAGATTGTCTCAATAATTTAATAGCGTAAATGATATGTTTCAAATTTAAAGAAGTATTTAGCGGATACAAATCTGCATGTGCATTTTGAAGAAATAAAGGTACACAAAACTCTTCATTTTGTTGAGGAACCTGTTGAGATTATCGATCGTGAGGTTAAAAGTCTGAAGCGTAGTAGGATTCCGATAGTTAAGTCCATTGGAACTCGAAGCGTGGTCATGAGGATTTCATAAAAACTAAGTATCCACATTTTCTCGTTGAGCAAGCAGTGGGTTTCCGATCATGAAAGTTAGATGAGATTCAAAGCGTGGCCCTAAGTTCACGTGGGAACGTGAGGAGGACCATATGAAAGCTAAGTATACCTGATTGTTTATTGATGATGATGTTGAACCTAGTGGTTAAATCTCGAGACAAGATTTACCTAAGGAGGGGATACTGTGACAACTGTGCTATGAGCAGGTTAGTCAAACCATTAGTATTGACTTGAGCCTCATTATGTGTTTTAATAATATTATGTTTATGTGATCTTATGTGAGTTTGGTTACCAATCTATTGAGCGTGATCATCTCATGGTGATTGAAGTTATGGTTGTTATGGGCATTTCATTTTGGTTACATTTTAGTGACAATGAAAATGATGGTATAATTCTATGTGTGTACGTATTTATGTGTATATGTATACGTATTTATATCCTTAAGTGTTAGTAGTTAGTAAAATTAAAAGTTTAGTTTACAAAATATAGAAACTAGAACTTAGTTTTATGAAGTTAGTAAAATAAAATTAGAAATGAAATTTATTTATAGTCATTTAATTTAGTTTTAATTGAAAAGGATTAAAAGGTAGAAGAAAGAGTTTTTATAAAAATGTCAAAATTAAGGGTTGAATATGCAAATGATAATAAATAAATAAATAATATATTAATTAATATATAAGGAGGGGGAAACAAAGTTTTATAGAAAAAAAATAATTTTGTTAAAAGGGATGTTGTTTGGATCGGTTTGAAGAGGAGAAAAAAAAGAAACACAATCCTAGTCTAATTAGAATTCTAAATAGGTAATTTAAACCTTTTTGCAAATCTTATAAATACCAAAAACTCACCCCTCTCTTTTCTTGTTGATCGGCTGGAAACCCAAGAAGAAAAAAATTATTATCAAGAATCAAGTTGGTGATCTTGTGTATCAAGATCAATGTTTAAGGTATGTTAATAAACCCTAACTAT